>OZ026583.1:5983136-6042136 GCA_964020215.1 Aurelia sp. 3 sensu Dawson et al. (2005) | reverse complement strand
GACTTACGTATGATAGAGGGAAGGGGGATCGACGAAGAATGCCGATATTTTAATGAACTTTCACAATATAAAGAAATGTTGAAGAAATCATCCATCGACATTTCCCCAAGTGAGTTGATCAGTGATGAGATAAGGAGCACTTTTGTACGTGGCGTAGCTGGGGTCGGCAAGACAAGTCTTGTTGAATACATCGCTCTCGAATGGGCCAATGGAGAACTGTTCCAGGAGATTGATTTCCTATTTTTTCTCAAATGCCGAAATCTCATCAAGTACAAGGATAGAAAATTGACGATTCAAGATCTGTTTAAAGATCAGTTTCAGGTCGATGTTGGCAGTTTGCAAGAAATACTTGATGGGGATCGAGTATTGATAATTCTTGATGGTTTGGACGAGCTACCTTCTTTAGAAACAGTATTTGAAACTGACTCAGAAAATGACTTGACGTCGATTTTAAGCTCGCTTATGAGAAAAGATGGCGAATTATTTCCTGGTCATAAGTTGATTTTAACAGGACGGCCCTATATCCAGTCAATTTTGCTTAAACACGAGTCCCATGCTACAGGGAGACTTAACATTGTAGATATTACAGGACTAAGCGAAAATAGTATTATTGCTTATGTTGAAAATTTTGCTGAGGGGAATGAAGACATCAAGGCAAGGATCATTAATACTATCAATGAAAATGAAAGTTTAAAGGCAATGGCTTCAATCCCACAATTCCTGTCGAGCCTTTGTTGCATTCTTACGATGGAATCAGGTAATGTGAGCATCCAAAAAACAACAGAGTTATACGTATGGATTCTTGTTTCGTTCATCAGACAGCATTTTCCAGAGTTCAAAGAAATGCCATATAATATTCTAAAGGATAAGAGAGTAACTAGTTTCTTGACGATCGTTTCAGAAATATCGTATAAATTGCTAGTTGAAAATAAAATGATATTTGAAGAAGGAGAATTTGATAAGCTGCATGCAGTTAATGATGAAATAGTGAGGAAGATGCTCGATTCTTTTCTCATGAAAATAGAAACAGCTTTCGGATGCCTGTACGAATTCAAGCATTTGACTCTGCAGGAATTCTTAGCAAGTGTGTATTGCTTTGAAAATGGGATAGAAATCCAGGAATTACTTGATCATAGGCTGTACGAGTTAGTGGCTTTCATTGCTGGCCTCACACGAGCAAATCAGTATCAAACAGACAATAAACGGAGCATTTTATCATTATTCGTTAACTGTAGCCATGTAGATCTTGGCTGGTTTGGAATGTTCGCAAGAGATAAGAGACCAACAATCGAGAAACTCTCTGGCACAATATTCAGCGAACTAAAACTACGCAAGCTTGCTTTAAAGTCATTCTTAAGCATCTACTACGAGGCTTTCAATTTTGGCGATATCCTCAGATCACAAGATACCTTGGTAGATGAAATAGGTTTTGTCTTCTATCAGGTCAATCGGGTAGAACTCTTACATCTTATTCATTTCGTCAAAACTATGTTGAGAGAACTTGGTCCTGTAGCTGTGTCTGGAATTAGGCTGAGGATCATCTCTTCAAATCTCAATGTTGCTGAAATGGTGGACCTTGCTTCACTGTGTCTAAATTTTGTCCGATTTGTATTTGTAAATTGTACAGTAGAAGCTGAATTCTTGAGAGTGATGAGCAACGCATTCAAAAATCATGATGAGTATGCAAATCTCCACAGAATTTCGTTTTATGGCTGCAACCTAGGAAAAGAGCATCTTATGATTTTGGCAGAATTTGTACCGCTATTGGAAAAACTAGAACTGAGATACAATGCATTGCATTGCAGTAGTATTACCAGGCTAGCAGTAAGTGTTCATGATTATGAGAGGCAACATCCTGAAAGGTTAAAGAGGCTGAAAGAACTTGTCCTGCATGACTGTAGTCTTGACGACGAAGGAATCAAACAATTATGCCATATTCTTCCAGGACTGCAGAAATGCGACATATCTATGAATGAGATCAGCTGCAGTAGTGTTAATGCTATCGTTAACTGTATTACGAAGAATTTGACAACAGGAGATGAAAAAGGTTGTAGACTGGAAGAATTGACGTTAGAGAGATGTGGCCTGCGGGATAATTGCGTTGATGATCTTTGCCGTATTATCCCAGTTTTAGCTACAATTGATCTGTCGACTACAACAGCAGTTGTATCAACGTCTGCCTCGGAACCATTTCGAAACGAGTTTAGCGAACAGAAAATATATGAGATCGTAGCTTGTATTGGCAATGCGTATCACCAAGGCAAGCTAAAGTTAAAGAAACTGCTCCTAAACTGTTTCCAATTTGGTCAACAAACGAAGAGGAATCTGACGCAGCTAGAAAGTCTTGGGATCATCATTTCGTTTCAAGGAAAAGAACTAGCAATGCACCAACTTTCTATGGAAGACTAGAAAATTATGTTAGTCATATTGATTAAGTGCTAAGAATTAGCAGTCGGTGTGCAATAACGCTTTACGCTTTGTTCTTTTGCGGGGATGAAACTATTTGCTACTACGAAGGAGCGAGCGTAAGAGGTGGATGAAGAAAGAAAAACTTAAAACCTCCTCCGCAGAAACATATGAATTTGCCTCCGCAACAGCATATATACTAAAACATAATTGTGGTGTCTTACTACCCATGTCTTCCTTTGCAATGTTCACCCTTGCTGATAATCTTGTGCAAGCAAACTTGTGCTTTCATGTAACCAGGAGAAACCATGAGCGACAGGACACAAAAAGATTGGGTCGGGCCTAAGCTACTCTCGCAGTGATTACTGAGACCAACGTTATGAATTTAGTTTGCAATCAATATGTAATGATGTAAGGAATACTTACTCGTGTTCTTGTTCTTCTCTGTCATTTCCTTGCCTTGCAATTTCTGCCAAATACAGCCAGCATCGGAGCTAGATTCCCCTTCCACGACAGAACTGACTGGCGAATATATTTTCGCTCCTCCGCACTCACCTTTTCAAAACTACGCGCTTTGAAAAGGTGAGTGCGGAGGAGCGAAAATATATTCGCCAGTCAGTTCTGTCGTGGAAGGGGAATCTAGCTCCGATGCTGGCTGTATTTGGCAGAAATTGCAAGGCAAGGAAATGACAGAGAAGAACAAGAACACGAGTAAGTATTCCTTACATCATTACATATTGATTGCAAACTAAATTCATAACGTTGGTCTCAGTAATCACTGCGAGAGTAGCTTAGGCCCGACCCAATCTTTTTGTGTCCTGTCGCTCATGGAGAAACAATTAACTGAACATTTCCTAAACGTGAATGACGAAAAGTCATTGCACTTAGAATCCATATCAAATAATAGACTCATGACGTAAGTCCCTCTAAATTTCGCTTGTTGTTGTTGTTGCTATCGCTTCTGTTGTAGCGACAAGTCTGCAGGGGGAGCGAAACAAGAGACTTGGAATGAGTCTAATCAAATAAGATGCTAATTTTTTGTGAGTATAACAAAGGATAACCAAAAGTTTCTCTAAATATATACATTAAGAATGCAAAAGAAGGTCTGTTAATTGAAAATCAAGAAAATGATTTTGAGGAAACTCTGTTACCAGTAAAGCCTGGTCCACACTAGGTCTTTTAGGTCGTTTAGCCAGTGTCCGAGACCGCTGGAACACAGGCTAAGATCGTTAAAAATAGACGGAGATAAATAGCCACCCATGCTTGCCCAGTCCTTTTTTACACATGTACACGTTAAAAATATATCTGGTTTCTTAGCCAATGAAAATCAGGAACTCTTGCGGTGTATGAGGTGATCTCCATGAACAGCTTTTGTCTGTTCGTCTTTCAGGGATTTCCCCTTTTCGTTAACTCAGTGGCGTGATTGGAAGGGATGCGGCGATTGGTGAATTCAATTGGTCAATTCAATTCACTAAGTTGTTAACCTCGTTCCCAGGGTGTTTTGAGTTTCAATTGAGTTGAATTGAATCTATTTTTAAAAAACCGTTGCCGTTAACCCAAAA
This sequence comes from Aurelia sp. 3 sensu Dawson et al. (2005), assembly GCA_964020215.1. Lineage (NCBI taxonomy): Eukaryota > Metazoa > Cnidaria > Scyphozoa > Semaeostomeae > Ulmaridae > Aurelia > Aurelia sp. 3 sensu Dawson et al. (2005). Next base: position 6,038,168 of record OZ026583.1, on the reverse strand, counting down.
GGCTACGACTTATGCCTTTTCGTCCCTTGTTTCCCTGCGTTCTTTGATTTGCTGATATCACTTGGTCAATAGGGACTCATAATATTACGCTTATATAATGGGCCCACTTTGTCAAAATGGCCTAAACAGGTGGGAGTTCTCGTACACTCAACAAAATCGCTTCAAAATCTGGTTTAAAGAGCTCGAACATTGAAAAGGAAACTTTTAGTACAAAGAATGATGTTGTCTTGACGTACAAAACGCAAAATGCCTACCTTCCAGACAGTAATCTTCCTCTGTAGATGCAAAGTAGATCCATGGAAGCTGCGAGAACTCTAGGCTTCCTCAACCGTTCTTTAAGAGCAACAACAACAACATTCTGAATAGCGGCCCCTGATTGGTTAAAAACTGAATTCTAGCGATTTGATTGGTGAATACGGAACCACCCTACGCGGGCCTAAAGTGGGCCCACTATTTCAGAGTAATGTTATTAGTCCCTCTTGACCAAGGAACGCAGGGAAACAAGGGACGAAAGGGCATCAGTCTACCAAAAGGCTACGACTCACAGAGTCTGAGTCCTTTGTTTTTAGCGTCTTTCTGCACGACTCTAATGACTCAAAAGACCTAGCCAGACTTAAATTGAAATTGATCTTCTCTTCGTTAGTATGGCAAAAGGGAACTAATTGTCTCATTGAACTAAATGGTTAAGAGCTGATGAAGAGGTGCGAGGAAAGTTATAGAAACGTATGCAATGTTACCCTTTGAAATTAAAGTTTGTAAGCTTGTTAAGAACAAACTACTGCCTATATTTTGCTTTCAGAAGATATCATTAATTCTAAAAACGGACGCTAATAAATTTTGGAACAGATAAATCAGAGAATGATGTTTCACACCAAACCGTAGCAGGACCTGCTTGCGAAAAATATATAGCCCTCCAAATAAGCAAGCAGATTGCTCGTTTTAAAGGCAATGAAACAAGAAAATGTGGGAACACGAACATTACCTGTCATAGCATTGCTGCTATATTCTCGAGAAATATATTAGCTCATTTATTCATATCGCTGTGCTCAAGCTTGTAGAAGATAGAAAGACGAGGAAAGCTCGCACACAGCAAATTTACATTACAATGGATTATAAACTCGAAGACGAAATTGTTACTTATCAAAAATTCTTCTTACCGAACATCCTTGTTGCTGTTACAACGATTGTTTCAAATTCTATCTTGATTTATGCATTGCGTAAAAGAAGCAAACTTGTGATTATTACATTTAAGCTTATATATGTACTAAGCACTGCTGACGTCCTCAGTGGAATTGCAATAATGGTAGGGAATGTGGTATTAAAACTGAAAGCATCAAGAAAACATTATTCGACGCTAATTAAGATAGTACGGGTGTTTCTATATCCCCTGACTGCCTTTACAACTCTGATGATTTTGCTTATTGCTGTCGATCGCTGCTTACACATGACAAAGCCGCACAAATACAGTCGGATTATGACTCACAGAAAAGCCAACATATTGGTGACAGGTACTGCCATTTTGACTGTTTGCGGTGCTTGTATCATGGGAATGAGTTACCACTATAATTTTTACGCAGAATTTCTAACAACCAAGAGTGTTGTAGGCTTGTTCAGCATGGTTCTCGTTTTTGTTCTATATCACAAAGCATTAAGATCGGTAACAAGCGGCGTTCAGAATAGAAATCTCGCTACGAAGAATAGAAACATTCGAAATGTTGGAAGAGAGGCATCAAAGGCAGTCTTCCTGATCTTGACATGTTTATTGTTAACTGTGACACCCTTTTTAATCTTTGCACCACTACCACTCTACATGCCTGATCAAAAATGGACATTGATGGCTCAGTTCACGTCAGAGGCCATTTTCTATTGCAACTCTTCTCTTAATGCTATTATCATTATCTACTTCAGCCGTGATCTAAGAAGCTGTGTTCGGCAGCTATTCGTTTGCTCAATGCTGTGCCATGGAGAGGTCTGGTGTGAATAGGATTTTGAGAGTTTACGGAACCAGGGCAGCAACGCCAGCCAGAACGTCATCTGATATTCTCCAAAGGAAGTATTCTTTCCGTACGCTACCTTTAACGTATCATCAAAAAGGCCAAAATGAGGTCCCCTATAACTCAGAGATGCCTGAAAACAATAGTTTTTCCTTCGAAGACAAACATTCAAATAGACTGAGTTTTACTTCGTAGGCCTAGATCTGCAATACAGAACGCCAAAAATAGGGTTTCCAAGTTGTGAAATTGAAAAGGACAACTTCAGAGACTCTCAAGGGACACGAATTAGAACAGAAGAAAAGCAATCTTTTGAATCTAAAAATCTGAGACAAAAGCAGCATTGCGTTGCAATTGCTGCTGCCGTCGTGGTTTCGTAAACTCCCTTTTGACAAAACAAAAAGACGATCTCTCTTCTCATTGATAGGGTCACGTAATTATGTAATTGTAAGCAAACCTCTCTCTGGTGATTTTGCTGTCTTATCACACGCATTTTCCAAGGTGCATTTCTGAATTTCACATAATAGCAAAACGAAACAGTCCTATGTATTAATAGTAAGATCAGATCACGGAGACATTAGTGGATTTACCTAGAGTACCTTTCACTTGAATTCACCCTATCAACCAACATTTGTGCAGAAACCAATGGAAACATGCCTAAGACAATATATCATGCAAATTGCTGGCTGGTTAACGTTTATGTGACCCAGTCTTCGAGGCGGGCCAGCGATCCTGCGCAGCCGATGTGTGGATGGCATAGTACATAATGTGCATAACTCATGCAAGATAAGGCTCAAATCCTTACTGGGGATATTCCATGTCAAGTGTAACCACCTCAAGACATCAATGTTTTTGATTTTATTGAAACTTTCTCAACTTATTTACCTTGTTGAACTATGCATTTTGTGAAAATTGCAAAGATTTATCTCAAATGGTTTGGGAATTATGGACCATTGAACTTTTGACCTTTGTGGTGACTTCAGTTGATCCTGAAATGTGTAACTTCCCTCATATTTACCCTAAAAACTTGTTCTTTATGTCATATGAAAGGTTTTGAGCTGTAGAAACCATTGCAAACAAGCAAAATACCATTAAACATTGTTTTCGTGTAAATAAAGAAGTTTGTAAAGTTTGACCTTTGACCTTTTGGTCAGCGGCAATTTTGAAAATCATCAAATTTTCTGGAAATGTTCATCTACCCATATTTATCAACCTGGGTTAATTTCAGAGTGGGATTCCAATGGGTTTGATCACAGGATGATTTTGATTACAATGTAGTCAGCAGTTTTCATGTAACATTCATATGCAAGACATTGCCTTTTCAGTGGTACATGCCACTAAGAAACCAGGTTTGAAAATCAAGCTACTGGGTTGTTTCTTAACATCTTGAGAAAAGGTAAAATCTAGTAACTGCTTTATCAGGAACGACTTTGGGGTAAAATCAACAATTTCAAGGACTTCGCTTGCCTTTGCAAAAAAACATCTTGATAAAATATAACAAATACAGACAAAATTTCTCAGCTCGCAGGAAAAAATTCAAAAGTATCTAGAAAGTTTTTTCTTAGGAACAATTTTACTCTCCTTAGAATTCATGTTTAAAAACTTTGCAGTCATGTTAGAATTTTCTTAACCTGCTTGAACAAGTAAAACATGTATGTTCCACATCAGCCTCTGTGCTGCCAATCCTCTTAAACTGCTTAACCTGATAAAATTCCTATCATCTTGCAACAAAGTAATGAAGATTCTTAATCATTCTCGGGAATTCTTGCCATGCTGATGTGTACATCATGCCTCTTTTACTTATGCGCCAACTTTTGTTGTTTTTCCTTTGGCTCTATTAGCTTCTTGTTTGCTATTGAATGATAAACAAGTATCAAATGCCGCCATGAAAACACGTTGTAAATCAAGTGATTCGGTACCTTGCAACACATTCTTAAGATGCTGCACTCTTGCAGTATGGAAAAAGATATATTTGAAAGTATTTTTTCCCAAACAAAAAATCATTTTCATAAGGTTGAATTCAAAATCATTTGCCATGCCAAAGCACATTACCAAACCCAATTCGCGTACAAACGTTTCCGAACAAAAATTGAATGTATAAGCATTTTACATCATATACTTGGAAATTTGAAGGATAATTACAGGAAAATTTGAAGATAATCGATCAGGTAAAGAACAGGCTTCTCCACAATTTTCATGTGGTGATCAAAGCCCTGTGCATTTGCATTGGCTGGTTCTTGCAGAACATCTTCTGATTATATCTGCTCACATCTCAAGGATGTCAAGGTCTTGGCAAATTGCTTCCATACTGGAAACAGGACATGGACCGGAACATACCCCTAAGCTTTATAACTTTGCTGCTGCACTATGTAATTACGAGAGGTACTCTTTGAAAGAAAGATGTTGTTTTATAAAGGCAGTAAGAACCTAGCCCCAAGACATTGATTTAGGCTGCTGAAGGGTTGCTGAACTGCAGGCTGAACTTTTTCCGAACATTTTTCCAGAAAATAATAGTAAATACTCAGCGAAGTCCTTGAAATTGTTGATTTCACCCCAAAGTCGTTTCTGATAAAGCAGTTACTAGATTCTACCTTTTCTCAAGATGTTAAGAAAAAACCCAGTAGCTTGATTTTCAAACCTGGTTTCTTAGTGGCATGTACCACTGTAAAGGCAATGTCTTGCATATGAATGTTACATGAAAACTGCTGACTACATTGTAATCAAAATCATCCTGTGATCAAACCCATTGGAATCCCACTCTGAAATTAACCCAGATTGATCAATCTGGGTAGATGAACATTTCCAGAAAATTTGATGATTTTCAAAATTGCCGCTGACCAAAAGGTCAAAGGTCAAACTTTACAAACTTCTTTATTCACACGAAAACAATGTTTAATGGTATTTTGCTTGTTTGCAATGGTTTCTGCAGCTCAAAACCTTTCATATGACATAAAGAACAAGTTTTTAGGGTAAATATGAGTGAAGTTACACATTTCAGGGTCAACTGAAGTCACCGCAAAGGTCAAATGTTCAATGGTCCATAATTCCAAAACCATTTGAGATAAATCTTTGCAATTTTCACAAAATGCATAGTTCAACAAGGTAAATAAGTTGAGAAAGTTTCAATAAAATCAAAAACATTGATGTCTTGAGGTGGTTACACTTGACATGGAATATCCCACTGGTTCTCAGAACACGCGAAAATCATCCAACCTTACGAAAATCAGCCAATGGCATCGCCGCTTCTAGCCCCTTGAGACAAAATCAGTCGTTTGAGGTGAAGTTTCTAGTACCCTCACAAAAACTGAAATGGATGCTAAAATATTGCAGTTATTTGAAATATTTTTTGATAAATCAGTTGCAGAGATATCCATCCAGAGTTGTTTACATGTTTAGGCAAATATCTTATTTGGGGCCGGAGCTACGAGCGTTTTCCGGTCAAGAAAACTTGACCTTTCTTCGAAAATTCATATAAATTGTTAGAATATAGATATATCGTTGAAAATTTCACAGAATATGTACATTAACCTGGGCAATAACCCAGATGCATTTGGCTTCCTACGATCTCAAAATATTTGACAAATTTCAGTGATTTCCAACAGGCAAGGCAAATGGGCCTACGCTCATCCTGGGTAGAAAGCCATTCTTGGGCCTGGAATCGGCCAATTATACAATCCTTAGAAAGGTAATTCACTCACCGTTGACTCCAGCACTAATTTGAGCTCATTTATCCATTATATTGGGGCTAACATCGACAGAAAGCAAGCAGTTTTGTGCGAATTTGAAGAAACTTCCACATTCCATGTTATGTCCAAAAACGCAACAACTCTCCTCCACTATTCACAAACACTCGAGGCAGTGGTGTTGCGACTCAAGAGAAGTATTGTGTCATTGCTCTGCAATCCTGAATGTTTAAAATGTTGTTTTACATTGTTTGAAACATGAAATACGAAATACCCTTGTTTTGAAAATATACGAGAAATGTAAAATGGAGAGCTATTTAAAAAAGTCCAATTTTGACATTTTTAAACATTCCCAGGAGGGCAGGGCAATGACATCATAAATCTCTTGAGTTGCAACACCACTGCCTCGAGTGTTTGTCAACAGTGGAGGAGAGTTGTTGCGTTTTTGGACATAACATGGAACGTGGAAGTTTCTTCAAATTCGCACAAAACTGCTTGCTTTCTGTCGATGTTAGCCCCAATATAATGGATAAATGAGCTCAAATTGGTGCTGGAGTCAACGGTGAGTGAATTACCTTTCTAAGGATTGTATAATTGGCCGATTCCAGGCCCAAGAATGGCTTTCTACCCAGGATGAGCGTAGGCCCATTTGCCTTGCCTGTTGGAAATCACTGAAATGTGTCAAATATTTTGAGATCGTAGGAAGCCAAATGCATCTGGGTTATTGCCCAGGTTAATGTACATATTCTGTGAAATTTTCAACGATATATCTATATTCTAACAATTTATATGAATTTTCGAAGAAAGGTCAAGTTTTCTTGACCGGAAAACGCTCGTAGCTCCGGCCCCAAATAAGATATTTGCCTAAACATGTAAACAACTCTGGATGGATATCTCTGCAACTGATTTATCAAAAAATATTTCAAATAACTGCAATATTTTAGCATCCATTTCAGTTTTTGTGAGGGTACTAGAAACTTCACCTCAAACGACTGATTTTGTCTCAAGGGGCTAGAAGCGGCGATGCCATTGGCTGATTTTCGTAAGGTTGGATGATTTTCGCGTGTTCTGAGAACCAGTAAGGATTTGAGCCTTATCTTAACTCATGCCAGTAACACTATTACGTGCTTTGACAAAAAAAATTTGATATACAAATACTTGTACATCAGATCTGAGAATTAGCAATAACACTTTTCGACATATCCACTCAACATTGCTCATACTTATTCTCATCATCAGTCGGTACGGACCAGCTGTATCGATCCTGCCACCCAATCAAAATTTGAGACCTTAATTGTTTTGTCTGACTCACCCAGTAATTTTAGTTGCTTTTATTTGTAATAAAGAAGCTATGGTGAAATCATCTAAGCTCGATTTCTTAGCTGCAATCGTCCGTTTTACCAACTGATAGCTATTTTTAGGATCAATTCAAGAAAAACACCAAAATTTATCTACTGTACCGAGTTCACGGAAGACACTTGCGATTCAGAATGACAAATTCACACATAGCAAAGAAAAGCTACTAATTTTTTTTTTTTTTTTATAAATATAACATTAAAGAAACTACAATACAATAATCTGAGCCAATCATAGCGGGGAAAGACACATGGTCATCTAGTCCCCACTATGAATGGCTCTCACAATTAATTTTAACAATAATCTCAACGTAAAACTCAACGTAACACTACACCACTCTTTACCAATAAACACTACGCTACATTTAGGTACAACGAGAAACCACGCAGAGCGAAGCCGCCCCCAACCATAGAGCCACCCGAGGGCCACTGCACTCATTAGGAAAAGTGTACGAGATTTTTTCAGAACAAAAGGATTTATGCGGATTTTTGATGGATTTTTCTTGAAAACAAAAGGATTTTTGCCAAAGGTGTACGAGATTTTTGGGAGTGAAATGCCCCTCGGAGCCACCATCAACCTGCAGAGCACCACACACCAGGCCACACCCAGGGAGCCCAGCAAGCGGAACCCGAACCCCGCCGTTGCAAGGTTCAAGCACCACCCACCAAGCCCCCAAGACGGCACCCAGCCCGCAGCACCCCGAAAATCAGCGGCAGCCCCACGGCTGGCCTAAATTAGCTTAAATTTCTGCCCCACATTAGATGTTTAGATTGAAATGTCTGCGTGTTGAACTAGTAAAGTTTTGGAAGATACATTTTGCGACTCAACTTGATAGATATCTCGGTGTCCTATTGAGGTACACGTATTTCTTTTTATTAACCCTAATCCATACGGGCTTTTTTTGAGCTACCATTTATGGGAGGGAGGGGTTCTTTCCACCCCCCCCTCTGAAAACTGCCTTCGACTCATCAGAATTCAATGCAACTTGGCACAGTTACAGATCAAGTCATTTCTAGCTTGTAGCGCAATTTGGGTGTGGCTGCCACGCCTTATGACGTCACAGTGACATCATGAAGCTCAAAATCAGTGAAAATCAGGCTTCCGAGTTAAATTTGAATTTAAAGAAGGTTTGGCATAAACATTTTGCAGTTTTTGGTTCACCTTAGTCACAAATTTGATTTAGAAATATAATTTCATAGAAATTAATGATTTTAGCTAGATATTTTGGCAGAAATTAGCCAATTTGTATGACGTCATTTGTACAATTAATTTGTTCTCTGTAAAAATAGACAAAAAGAAGCTGCAAAGTGGTGATACTCCATTACAAACGTATCATTGGAGTCTCCTCAATTGAAAAATTTCGAAAAAATTCAAGAATTTTCTAATTAGCCCAAAATGGCGGCCACTATGACGTCATCATCAAAAAAATGCTGACGTCATCAAATTCCAGAATTTCCGGTATCAAATTAAACCTCTTCGTTTACTGATTCATTTGGTGTATAATACTTCATAATGTGATCAAACATTTCCGTTGAAATCATCAAAAACAATGATTTGCTTGCTACCTGCTTCCAAATATGGGCATGTCACGTGGCCTGTGAGATCTATTGTTTAAAAATTTTTCGGTCAAAATGTGGCAAATAGATATTTAGTAAAAGTCAGGTAGGTTTGGGGGACATTGTTGATGCCTTTGAAATACGTGGAAAGAAAACCTCGAAGGGGGGTGGAAAACACCCCCCCCCCATGTGGATTAGGGTTAAGATTCGATACAGATATGATTAATTGCATAAGATTCGATACAGATGTGATTAATTGCCTCTACTTCCTCTGTCATCTTCAACAATACCTTCCAACCCTAGACTCTGATCATAAAACAAAGCACTGGTCAAATCAACAGTAGATTTCGCACCTTCAGCGAAGCCAACCATGATGCTTTGCGATCGCTCTGTTTATTTTGATTTGATTGAGTGCACGCAAATGTTGCATGCTGAATCATGCACAGTGATCCAGCAAATGTAATAAATCCCAAAGAATGATAGTTCTCAAAACTAATCAAACTTTAGCTCAATTGAAAGAGCAATGATTGACAATCAACATAAAAGACGAATTATCAAAATCGGACCAGTGAGAGCCAAGAAACTGATTTTTGAAGTTTCAAGATATCACAAGTTTACAAAGTTCACATCAAAAAGACAATGAAAACTCAATTTAGGCTAACTTCAAAATTCAATTTCTCTGCCTAAACTAATCCGATTCTTGAAATTCTTGTTTTATTTTGATCGTATACATCTCAGCATCATTTCTGATTCATATAAACGAGGAGAAAATTGAGAAATTTCACGGATTTCGCGAATTACGAGATAGTACTATACTAGAGGATAAAAACCCATATTTTGATAAAAACAGTTAAAAATCTAAAAGACGGGGTCAAACGGTGTCTTGGCAAAAAATATGATAATTAACTAGAACATGTGCCGAGTGCATCTGCTGAAGGATATGTTCAGGAACCTTCTGCGAAAAATTTTATGAACGTTTCAGAATGTGAGGTCATTTTCTTGAAAACGACATGGGGTTGCATGTTAAATAAGTATTGTTTTATGTTGATTGAATTACTGTTTAAATAATGCTCTAAACTCATTTCAAGTCAAAGCAAAGTCCATCAACTGACTTAAAAATTTGCAATAGTCGGAAAAATTGAAAATCAAGATACTCTAGCGTACAGTGGATTGAAGGAACAACACTCCTTGTTTCTCGTTATGATGTCTGAACTGAATATTACGTCAAATAATATCAAGTTCTGTTTCGTACCACAAAGTTCTTTCTCGTACGCAGTCTCTCACAAAGGTGTGAAATCTATTCTTTAGAGCATGGGCAATAATGCACCGTGTTTGTAGCCAAAAAATCAAAGTTTATTACCTCGATATTGCTGCTTTACTTTGATGCTTGCTCTCTTCGGCTGAAGCCTAACCTTAAACCTTGTTGGGGATACGTGCGAGCTCAAGCTGACGAGGCAGTGGACATCACCTCGAGGACTATGAACGCATGCGTAGTGTGTAAAATTTCGCCGATTTGATTACGTAATGTCGCTACTTTCATCACGAATTTTGTGAAATTAAAACACCAGATTATAAATGTTGAACGAATACAAGGAATCACGTCCTCAGTATTGCCTAACCAGTGCTAGATATCAAATTCAAATGAATCTCGCGTCTGAAATTTCGTTTCAAACTTCCTCTTACATATTAGAGGCAGTTTGAAATGAGGGTGAACGCTATGTAGGAGGCAACAGTTCAGACGCACAGGAGCCATTTGAACTTGATTTCTAGCACTGGTTTGGCTTGGGCCAATGTGTAAACAACAAAGAAAACTATGGTAATATACAGGGTGTCTCAAAAAAATTGTTCGGCGTTTGATTAAATACTAAAAAATAACGATCTAAAAAATAACGATACGCTGCATGGACCTTTCGTCAAGTCACCCTTTTCCTGAGATTTTAAATTCATTTTTTGACATAAGAACCCTGCAAATCCAATAAAAAATGATGGGGTTACAAGCTTTTGAAGTCCAAATTTGTGCGAAAGCTGAAACCACAGGCCTCGAAATGGCATTTTTGGGAAAAGTCCCATAGCCCTCGTTTCTGTTATTTCTCAATTATTTCATGGCGAACCAATTGGGATTCAAACAGGTATTCGATAACCTAACTGTCAATCATATGGATGCTTTGAGGAAACAGATTCAGTCTCTCGGCGATTTTGTTTTGAACCACTGTTTTTGGACTTAGGCAATGTTAAGGAAATTTTGAGAATGATCACAAGAAATAATTTACTTTAGAAGTCGTATTTGGTTTGCTCTGATATCAACGAGAGGTATGACACTGGATAAGCTTCTCTTACCTCCGTCTTCGAGTTTTTTGCAATAGAATTGTTTCAGCTATCGCATACCTTTATCTTCTAGAGCTCGTAACTCATTGAATTTTCAACCGATTTGCACGATTTTAGTCTCTAAAATTATTTCTTAATCTTAGGAACATGGTTATCTTTCCATGAGCCTGTTCATGTTGTCCTTATTTTTCAATATTTAATCAAACTTCGAACGATTTTTTTGAGACACCCTGTATATCGAGGTAACATTGTTAATTTCCAAGCTACAAACACGGTCCATTATTTCCATTTTCAGAGCCGTAAATCGCTTTGTCAGCTCGGAGAGTTTAATCCTTTTTTACGAAATTCACTGTTACTGCAATAGGCATAATATTGACACATTAATAATTAGTTTAAAGGAAACCTGAAAGTAATTAGCAAACGACAGGCTTAAAAAGTTTTTCACTACTTTTTATCACCCATACACGCATTTTGTATGAGAAACTAAGCCCCATTAATTGGAAAATATAGCTCAAGAAACTATTTATTTTAGTAAATGAAATCTTTCACATATTATTACTGTACCATATTACTTGGAAGCTCTTGGAAGGTACTTGAGTAATGTCTAAATATTGAAAAGGCTTGAAAAACCTTGCTTTGAAATGTTTAAGGCGTCATTGGTTGGGCATTGGTTATGAACATGGAGACTGTATTGGAAACTTCAAGAAACTCGAAAGAAACTCTCAATACTAAAAATCTGATTTTAATGAATTTTCTTTATTTCCAGTTTCTTATCAAAAAATACGTGTATTACACATAAACCCATTCTTATTCCGTTTGAAAAGTGAACATGTCTCGCACACAGTTTCTCAAATCACGGCTGAAGAAGATCATAATGGTAGCGTTCAGTGTTGAATTCAAATAGAAAGTTGTATATGATGTGCCTAATGCCATCATTGTCCACTTTTTAGTTGGTATATGCAGCCACAAGAGCGTACAGATGTAATTCGGTGTCACAGTTAACACAAGGCAAGTTAAAATCAAGAAGACTACCTTTGATATCTCTCTTTCAGCATTTCGGATGTTTCTGTTCTGAGTAGCAAGACTTCCACTGTTTATACTCTTTGTCAACGATCTCAATGCTGTGTAATATAAAATGAATGATACTATGATAGATACAATGCCTACTGCACACAGCGCAGTTAAAAACCATTTGTAGAAATCAAAGTGGTAACTGACTTCCATGATACATGCGTTGAGCAAAGCTGATAAAGCACAAAATGTCACCAAAATGTTGGCTCTTCTGTGGGTCATTACTGAACTGTAGTTATTCATCCTTGTCATGTGTAGATAGCGATCAACAGCTATGAGTAAAATCATTAATGTTGTAAAAAAATTAAAGGGATATAGAACAGCAGCATATATCCTTCTAGTTATTGCATATTTTGTCCTTACTGCTTCTAGTTCTAATGCAACACTGGCAATCAAATTCGCGATGCCACTCAATACATCAACAATGCTTAGTATGTAAATGAGCTTGAATGTTATGACTCCGAGCTTCTTTCTTTTTCGTAATGCATAAATCAAGATGAAATTTAATACCATGCTCGTGCAGGAAACAAGTAAGTGAGGAATGAAGAATTTGCGATCGACTGACATCATGTATTCAGATATGTTAACCATTTTGATTATTGAATTATCTCTATGTATTAATGTGCTCAGTGTTTCTTTTGCTCCTGGTAGTTGAGTCAAGTGAAAAACAGTCTTTTGGACTGATTCAGTATTTTGAGAACGGTGAAGCAATGCATGTAAGACGCTCTTGTTCAGATACAAGCGCAGAAAAATGGCCTGTGCTATGAGCTCGTGTATTGCTTTATAGCACTCAAAACAATGGAGATATTTGCAGGAGAATCTAGCCTGGTTGTTTCTTCAAAGGCTAATTACTGATGCTGTTTGCTCTCATTAATGAATTTGTGATTGGGAATTCTAAAAAAACGACTTTTACTTATTAAAAATGAAAAAAAAACATTAGTATTTAAGCAAGTTCCAGCTAATTCTAATGCCTTCGAAAATTTGTGTTTGCTTTCGTAATTTCCTTAAATCTAAATCTTGCTCTTATCTGTTTACTTTTCCAAATTAATCCTTAACTTTAATAAGATTTCCTTAATATGAGATCTCCCTCTCCCTAACAACAACCTAAAACAAAAAACCTGTTTCTCATCATATTGGAGATGTTATACCAGATGGGACTTAATCACTATTTAGGTCAAATCTTTGACTTGCCGCAAGTCAATTTCGTCAGCTCCGTCAATATATGAAACGACAAGGCCTGCGAAGGAGAACTGACAAATACCTTCTTCCAGGGCCTCATTTTGCACAGTTTGACTGAGGTGACTAAGGGCCTGTTTACACGAGCCCGGGTTGGCTCCAACCCGCCGCAGAGGGTCAGCCCTTCTCCAGTCAAATCTCTTCAAACGTTTACACGAACTCAGTAGCCAGCCCGGGTCAACCCGCCTAGGCGGGTAACCCTTCTCGAAGGTAGGGTTGACCCGTTGAGACGGGTTGGCTTTTTGTAGAATTTTTCCATGTGAAGGCGGGTCAGCTCAGCCCGGGCTCGTGTAAACGCTTCGAATAGCCAACCCGGGGTCATTTGAACAAAAGGAACCATCATGAAAACAAAAGGCAATTAAAGAGGCAACTTGCCACGTGTCAAATAATGCAACTCACAGAGCTGGCCCGGGCTGGCTTTTTACCACGCCACAGAGCTGCCCCGGGCTCGTGTAAACAGCAATTTTTTTCAGTGAGGCAGTAAGAGCTGACCCGGGGTGAATACTACCCCGGGCTCGTGTAAACAGGGCCTAAAAAGGTTTGAGGCAATTTTAGTCCAATCCCCAATGGTCAACAACAAACAGGGCACTACATCTGTAACCCGAATAGCCAACGAAACTCCTGCAATCAAAATTCGGGAGAGTGAGAAAAATATTCATGTGCTTGTCAGTCTGTAGTTTTCCAGCTACTTATCAGATTTCATTAAATGGTATTACAAATTGTGCAGCAGACTTTGCAGTTCGAATGGAAAATAAATTCACCAGCAATTCCAATGCATTGGAAAGTTTGAAACGAAGGCATGAAAGCAAGGAGCATTGCAGACACCTTAAACGAATCGTTTATTCGATGCTACATTGATTTCTACGCGAGTGCGAGGCTATTACATTAACTGGAAGCGCAGTTAGTGATGTACCTCTCCGGAGCAGTGCCCTGCTAACGCTCGCTCACTCCTCAGGAAAAGTAGCTCGCTTCGCTCGCAGTTACGGAGCAGCCTTGATTAAGAAATTAAGTTAGCAGCATCAAATAAACATTGCGTTCAAAATAAAGGTGGCCGCAATGCTCCTGGGTTAAATTAAATACACTTTTAGACTGCGTTCACACGATGCCGGCACATTTTGAAAACGGTGAAAAATGTGACGGTAGCAAAATCTGAGCTAGCGTTCACATGATACCGGAACAATTTGAAACGGTAGGAAATTTGACGGTAAAAAAACTCGTTGCAAGACTTTGATGCCAAAGAAATGTACCTACACTCTAAGAATCGATCAGTCTCGTTCCAAAAGCATTGAAAATTTTCTCTTTGATCATTTTTGAGTGCTCACACGATGCCGTTTCCCAAATGTGTCGGTTAGACTTCCGTTTTCAAAATCTACCGCTTTCGAAATCCGCCGGCAAAAAATGTGCCGTTTTCGAGTGAACGGGAGGCCTATCCGTCACATTTTTCACCGTTTTCAAACTGTGCCGTCATCGTGTGAACGCAGTCTTAATGGAATATGCTAGAAAATTCAACATGATCTGTCACAGGAAGCCCATAGTACAATTATTACAAAAATATTTTGTTCTAGAAATTATTTTCCTTTCTTTCACATATCATTGTGTGTTGTTCTCCTTTCGTTTACATTCAAAGCCAACGCAACGCTTGTTATTTGTGAAATAAAAAATTTAGAAAGGGAGCAAAAGGAAACAAGACAAGAGAGCGAAAATCTAATAACTGTAATGTGGGATTCCTGTGGATTTGTTTAACAACGATCCCTTCGAACTATGCTACCAGCAAGCATTTGCAAGGAAGGCTTGCTGAAAGAGTTATTGAAAAGCTGAGGAACATTTGAGGTATTATGAGATTGGCTAAGAAACCTAATTCGCGAAAATTTATTCCCGCGAAGTTTCCCATTTTGCCGATTCGCGAAAGTTACTTACAAAAACCTCATGTTTTAGACAATTCGCGATCGTTTCCTCCCGCAGAAGTTTCTTCCCTTGATATGTGAGGATATGTGACGTGTGACGTAGCCAGTATAGGGAATAGACCTTTTCACAGTTTGGAAAAAGGATCGAGGAGAGCGCGGCCCAGGGCAGCGTTGTTACATGCTGTTGAGTGAGTCAAGATATGTTTGAACTGAAGGTTTTGCAGGCCTGAGATTCATTCAAACTGGTCATCATACTTTCAAGGAAGATAAGATGAAGCGGTTTTATAACAGTGCTTGTGACGAAATGATGCAACCTTTTTTGACTAGAAAGTAAATTTTTGTGTTTACAGATACGTATCATGGACATATTATCGACACAACGACAACCAGATTTTCGTATATATTCAGTTAAAATCAACTGCAATACAGCTACTTGCACCATTCACAGCGGGAAAAGACATAAAGTGATCAAATTCCTACTGTGAATGGTGCTAACGCCTAACAGTTCTACAAGTAAAACATACTCTTCAAATAACAGTAAACAAAGGAAATCAAGGAGAATCTACAGGCTTGCACAAATTTTCACTTCCCTTCACCACTTAGTATTACAAAAATAAATCCGATCTCATTCTGCTTGAAAAGTGAACATGTCTCGCACACAGTTTCTCAAATCACGGCTGAAGAAGATCATAATGGTAGCATTCAGTGTTGAATTCAAATAGAAAGTTGTATATGATGCGTTTAATGCCATCATTGTCCACTTTTGAGTTGGTATATGCAGCCACAAGAGCGTACAGACGTAATTTGGTGTCACAGTTAACACAAGGCAAGTTAAAATCAAGAAGACTACCTTTGATATCTCTCTTTCAGCATTTCGGATGTTTCTGTTCCGAGTAGCAAGACTTCCACTATTTATACTATTAGTCAACGATCTCAATGCTGTGTAATATAGGTTGAATGATACCATGATAGATAGAATGCCTACTGCACACAGCGCAGTTAGAAACCATTCGTAGAAATCAAAGTGGTAACTGGCTCCTATGATACATGCGTTGAACAAAGCTGATAAAGCACAAAATGTCACCAAAATATTGGCTCTTCTGTGTGTCATTATTGAACGGTAGTTATTCATCCTTGTCATGTGTAGATAGCGATCAACAGCTATGAGTAAAATCATCAATGTTGTAAAAACATTAAAGGGATAAAGAACAACATTAACTATCCTCCTCGTTATTTCATAGTTTTCCCTGACTTCAGCTAGTTCTAATGCAACATTCGCAATTATATCTCCAATACCACTGAATACGTCAACAATGCTTAATATGTAAATGAGCTTGAATGTTATGACTTCGAGTTTCTTTCTTTTGCGTAATGCATAAATCAAGATGGAATTGGATGCTATGATCGTACAGGCAACAAGCAAATGCGGAATGAAGAATTTGCGATCCACTGAAATTAAGTACTCAGATATATCAACCATTTTGAAGCTTGAATTATCTCTTTGTCTTAACGTTAACGCCAAGTGAGTGTATGAAACAATATTTTATTTGAGGACGGCGAGGCGATGCATGTGAAACATTCTTATGTACAAACGAGCGCAGAAAATAACTTGCGCTTTGACACCATGTCCCGTTTTATAGCATTTAAATCAATGAACATATTCGTAGAAGAGTCTAGCCTAGTTGTTTATTCAAAGGCTAATTACCCATGATGTTTGCTCTCATTGATGAATTTGTGATGAGAAATTAAAAAACGACTTTTTCTTATCAAAAGTAAAGAAAAACTACTAGTAATTGAGAAAGTTGCAGTTAGTTCCATGCCTTTGAAGATTTGTGTTTGCTGCTGTTGTTTTCTTGAATATTAATCATTCGGTTGTTTGCTTTTCCGTGTTTATTCTGAATTTCAAGAAGATCTCCTCAATATTTGCAAGGTAAAGAAACGGTCCGGTTCTCTCCAAATGCAGGTGGTATGCCAAATGGCACTTAATCATTAGGGCGATCTGTATTATATCCAATTTTCGAAATCAAACAATGCAGGAAATCTGATGAGTCGTTGGAAGGCCGCCTCGATCTGGGGGACTAGTTCTCAGCTCATAATTTTCAGAGCGCGGTGCAATTCGAAATTTTAGGTCCATATCAAATTGTCGAGAGCAATGGCATCGGCTCCCAAGCAAGAAAGAGAAGGTAAAAAGTGTATTGAAGTCAATCAAGGAAGCGAAATACATTTATTCATTTTAGGAACATTTCGACCGGGTATTGTGTAGACTTATGCCTTTTCGTCCCTTGTTTCCCTGCGTTCTTTGACTTGCTGATATCATTTGGTCAATAGGGACTCATAATATTACGCTTATATAATGGGCCCACTTTTTCAAAATGGCCTAAAAAGGTGGGAGTTCTCGTACACTCAACAAAATCGCTTCAAAATCTGGTTTAAAGAGCTCGAACATTGAAAAGAGAAGTTTTAGTACAAAGAATAATGTTGTGTTGACCTACAAAACGCAAAATGCCTACCTTTCAGACAGTAATCTTCCTCTGTAGAAGCAAAATAGATCCATCGAAGCTGCGAGAACTCCAGGCTTCTTCAACCGTTCTTTAAGAGCAACAACAACAACATTCTGAATAGCGGCCCCTGATTGGTTAATAACTGAATTCTAGCGATTTGATTGGTGAATACGGAACCATCCTACGCGGGCCTAAAGTGGGCCCACTATTTCAGAGTAATGTTATTAGTCCCTCTTGACCAAGGAACGCAGGGAAACAAGGGACGAAAAGGCATCAGTCTAGGTATTGTGGTAACGATCAACGCTTTCACAATCACTTTCACTTTCACGATCAATACCCATGTAAGAAGTATTTGACCCATATTCAAAACAAAGATGCTTGTCTATCAGTCAAAGGCTAACTTTGGAGAACAAAACTTGTTTGGCAAAATCACTCATCTTTACGACCAAAAAATTAAAGAGCCTGCAAGGGATCTGTACAGGTATTGGCATTCCACGTTCCATTCTGGTCTATGATTTAGCTGGCGCTGAAAATCCAAATCCAATGCAATTGTCAATATCAGAAATAAAATTCTTACTTTAGGGGCAGAAACTTCCGCGGGCAGAAGAAAAAATCGCAAAATTGCGGGCATAACCTTTTGCGAATGACGTTGTTTTCTGCAAATTTCACAACAAAAAGCTTTCGCGATTGAAGAAAAGTGAGGGGAAAAACTTTAAGAAACAAGTGTTTCGCTCCAGTATTGACAATACCCTCTATTTCACCTTAACAGTCACGGTGACAATTTACAAGGTTTTATGGCCCAAGAGACTAAAGATTGGGGTGATTAAAGAACAGCAACGCAAAAACTTGAAGAAACGAAAAAATATTGGATGGAAAAACTTTCGCGAGTAGAGAATTTTCTGTAATTTCACGAGCAAAAACTTTCGCGAATTTTGAATTTAGATAATGCCTTATCAGAAACTTTTGCGAAAATTTCCAAAAAACGCGAAAATCGCGAAAGTTTCCAAAGTTTCCGCCCCTAAGGTATTTCAATAGCGAGTAAATCCTGGACTACATACAATGGAACGTGGAACTTTCAATTCCCATACAAACCCTTTATAGGCTTTTATCTAATTGTTGGGTCAGAAAGATGAGTGATTTTACCAAACAACTTTTCATATCTGAATTGGTCTTAGACTCGTAAAGTAACCATGGGTTGTGGGAAAAGAAGAAGTTCCTATAAGATTAATTATCGTTGTAAAGAATAAGAACTGTCAGGCCTACCTTTTGTGTTCTCTGTTTTTCCATCATCTCCGTTGTCCCGTCGATTTAGCATCATCCTCATCTTGGCTGGCCCAACAAGTAACATGGCCTATCTTGTTTTATCTTGTTTTCAAGAGCACAAGAGCACAGCCTCAGTTCGGCCTGTGCGCTCCTTCACTCCACACTCTCATTGAAGGAGCGCACAGGCCGAACTGGGGTTTTCCCTCGTGCTCTTGAAAACAAGATAAAACAAGATAGGCCATGTTACTTGTTGGGCCAGCCAAGATGAGGATGATGCTAAATCGACGGGACAACGGAGATGATGGAAAAACAGAGAACACAAAAGGTAGGCCTGACAGTTCTTATTCTTTACAACGATGATTAATCTTATAGGAACTTCTACTTTTCCCACAACCCATGGAGTAACATGTTAGTTTTGAATATAAGCCACGTGCTTTTTAGTGCACAGCCTACCAAACGTGTGAACTTTTTTTTAACTCATCCGGTACATCTATAACCCAGGGGGGGCACTCAGCACATACACATACGGGGAGGTAAGTCCGATATTTTTGGGTCAGAATATTGTGAAAAGTGATATTTCTGGGTCCAAAGAAAACTAAAACTATGTTCATGATATCTTTTGATACCAAACATCGTTGAACTGATATTTCTGGGTTCATTAGAGGTAATGCTCTTTTCTATTTGCATTGTTTCGGGACATTTTATGTTCATTACTGGCTTCTAAGTATAAAATGAGGTGATATTTTTGGGTTGCCTGAAAATTTCTTGGACTGACCTGCGTATCTGCGTATCTGCGTATGCGTATCTGCTGAGTGCCCCCCCCCCCCTGGGATCTATAACCGAAATAGCCAAAGTAAATTTTGCAAAAAAATTGTAATCCAAAGTAGGGTAAACTAGAAAAATGTTCATGCGTATGAGAGTTAGTAGTTTTCTAGCTATTCGTCAGATTCCTACAAAATTCTATTAACTGTGGAGTAGAATTTTCAGCTTATAATGAAAAATATCAATTCATCAGAGTCGCTCGTACGATGTTTATTCTGCTTACCAGCAATCGACCTTTTAGCTGTTCTACGAAAGAGCCTGGATCGAGCGTTATTTTCATACAATTTTATACACGAGTTTCGACTGAGTGGCGTTAGAGCTTCTATCACTATTGTACACATTTGAAAATTCTACAAATCGTAATGAAATATCGTGCGATCCAGATTGTTTTTCTGAATAGCTAAAAGGTCTATTTCGATAAATTTGAAAGTTAAAAAACAAATTCATGAAACCTTGTTGACGCTTGTGAGCGAATTGCAGCCGATTTTGTGCAGCTATGCTGATCTGATGCTGAACCAATTGCAAACATGGATGTTTCAATAGTAAAACTTTTGAGACAGGATTCAGTGATTTTCATCATATGGTGTATACAAATCTTAAAACTACTTTTACAAGGTTGCCTCCAAGGGTGGCCAGATTTAGGAGTTATCGGAGCTTCTCAGAAGAGCAGTTTAGGACAGAAATTGGCCAGAAACTCTCAGAATGTCAATCCGATAGATATGAAGATATAGAGCAAATATATTTAGAAACTCGCGGCAACAATAAGCCCCATATGACAAAGGTCTTACGTAAAGCCATGAATGAACGAACTAGACTAAAGGGGATTGCTAACAAAACTCATTTAGATGAGGATATTAGGAAATTTAAGAATCAAAGAAACTTGGTTGTTAAAATGAACAAGCAATCAAAAATTGATTTCTACAAGAAACTTGATCCAAAGGATTTGGGAAACGAGAAAGCATTCTGGCGCACTTTTAAGCCTTTAATGTCTGACAAATGTTCAAATACGGCAGACAAAATAACCCTCGTTGAGGATGGAGTCCTTCTTTCTAATGATGAGGATGTCAGTGAGTGCTTTAATACCTACTTTGTAAACATAACAGATACACTTGATATTGATAGGGCCCCCTGTATAACAATTAGTGACCCATCACTGCATCCAGTACATCGTGCTGTTTAAAGATATAGTGAGCACCCAAGCATTATTCGAATCAAAGAGAGGGTTAACGAAACAAACAAATTTGCTTTCCAGGCTTTTGAGTTTTCAGAGGTATGGGATGAAATCAACCACCTTAATACAACCAAGAAAACTAGTGGAGATATTCCTACTCACATATTAAAAATGACCTCAGATCTTTCTTTCAACAAGGTAACTAACATTGCCAACTCGATGGTCAAATCATGCACCTTTCCTGACCCCTTAAAACTAGCTTTAAAAAAGCAAATGGTGCCGTTAATGGAATCAAAGCTCTCCGATATCCTTTGTGGATTTAGAGAGGGACACAGCACCCAACATGCTCTTTTTAGGGTCGTTGAAACAATCCGTAGGTGTATTGATCAGTCTGGTGTATGTGGAATGGTGCTGATGGACCTCTCAAAGGCATATGACTGTCTGCCACATGACCTCCTTCTTGCTAAGATGGAGGCCTATGGGTTCAGTACAGAGAGTCTAAAACTCATACACAGCTACCTTGTTGGGAGGAAACAACGAGTAAGAATAGGTTCTACTTTTAGCAGCTGGCAGGAAATCAAATCAGGTGTTCCACAGGGGTCTGTTTTGGGACCCTTCCTATTTAATTTATTCATAAATGATTTCTTCTACAACATACAGCACTCTCAGGTATGCAATTTTGCGGATGACAATACGATCTATGCATGTGGGCAAAGTCTAGATTCCGTCGTTTCAAACATCGAGAAGGACATGAAAATTGCTATAGACTGGTACCAAGACAACGAGATGGTTGCAAATCCTGAGAAATTTCAACTAATGTTCCTTGGCCTAAAAGACGATCTCAAACTGTGTATTGACATAAATGGAAATGTCGTTCAGATGACTGACAGTGTGAAACTATTGGGTATTACAATTGACTCCAAACTAAACTTCAAGGAGCATGTAAAGTCAATATGCAAAAGACGTCAAACAAAGTCAGAGCCTTTTCTAGGATTGCTCCAAATCTTGAATATGAGAAGAGCACAATATTATACCGGGTGTCTCAAGAAAAAGTACCCCCTTTTGACGGGAAATAGGAACGAAACGATAAGATATCATTACTCTCCGAGTAGACAGCTAAATTTATCAGTCTTCAACTTAGATCCACATACCTTGCATTTAGAAATTGGCCACCAAACACTGGAGATACAAGCTTGCAAAGTCAAAATTTATGGTCCACCCGAAACCAGAGGTTTTGTAAAAGGGCCTAGCCATCATTTGCTATCACAGGCATGTTGCACAGGAATTTCGACTTTGACCTTTAGCTTTCTCCATTGAAAAGAATTATACCTTTAAATGCTTCAATTGTTCTACAAATAGTTATTCCTTTGAGGAATCAATCTGTGCATCGCATTCCACTCCAAGTGTGAAAGAAGAAGAAAAGGAACCCATGCATGCTCATTTGGGAGATTTTGCACGACTTCATCATTCTTACCACATTTTTGTTGTATTTGTTTAATCAGGGCGATTTCCACGAGTCTTTTCTATTCTTTTCAAAAGCGAAAAACTGAAAGTTAAAGTTTACAGGTGCTTTGGAAAAGATCCATAATACAAACCATGGCTAGGCCCTTTTACGAAACCTCTGGTTTTGGGTGCACTGTAAATTTTGTCTTTGCAAGCTTGTATCTCTGGTGTTTGGTGGACGATTCTTAAATGCAAGGTATGTGAATCTAAGTTGAAGATTGATAAATTTAGCTAACTACTCGGAGAGTAATGATATCTCATCGCTTCGTTCCTATTTCTAGTCAAAAGGGGGTACTTTTTTTGAGACACCCGGTACAATTCTTTTATACTGTCCAATTTCAATTACTGCCCATTGATCTGGATGTTCTGTGGGAAAACATCAAACGATGATATAAAAAGACTTCATAAACGTGCCCTGAGAGTGCTGTTAGATGACTATGAGTCTACGTTTGAGGAACTCCTTCATAAGAGAGGTGAATGCACGATACATACAAGAAACTTGCAAAAGCTAATGCTGGAGGTCTACAAGTGCTTAACCTCTGGCAATCCCACCTTCTTGTGGGACTTCTTCAAACGTAAACCCGTGAAGTATAATCTCAGAGTAAAGGATCTCGTCCAACTTCCAGATACGAGGACTTTGAGATACGGGAATGATTCATTGGCATTTAGAGGAAGCATACTTTGGAACACACTCCCTGACAAAATAAAATCTGCAAATAGCGTCAGTCATTTTAAAAATAATATCGAAGACTGGACGGGATCCAAATGTAATTGTTTGATATGTAGATGAAAGAAATTGTAAATAGGTACGACCAGTTGGCATTTATTAGTTTGTTTAACTATTCCTTTTTTAGCCAACTATAAATAAATGTATTATTATCATTATTATCATTATTATTATTATTATTATTATTATTATTATTATCATTATTATTATTATTACCTGATAACAAGTGGTCCACATATTGAAAATCTCCATAGCTATTGCCAGTCATGATCTTTGCGACTCCCAAGTCACCTTTCGCATGATATAAAAGTCGTTCCTGGCCTACGGACAGTTAAGTTTTATATTTTTGATTCAAGAGCTGAGCAGAATTGTTTCATTGAGTCATAATTATACTAGGATGCTTTCTATTCCGCTTCTGAATCAAATAAACGAAGTTTGCCAAGCAGATCTTCAGATTTCTCCTCTTTCTTTTGGTTACAAACTCCATAAACTCGCATCTCCTCTTAAAAGCCAACTTTCGCATGCACAAGAAGACGGTTTGCCCTACTGGTTTAAAAACGAGTCACGGGACACCAATTGTCTATCAGTGTGTAATGTGATCAGTAGCGAGCAATCTTCAATCTTAACCTATTGTTTTTTGTGTATTTTTAACTTATCTTTAGTTGGAAGTGAGCCAACAAGGACAAATTTTGTAAGACAATAGTATCTCTTGCTTTTGTTGACACCTAGATTCAAAGCGATTTTCGATTTCAGACAAAGGAAATTCTCTCAACCAGTAATTTAAAACAAAAAGAGCCGCAAAGTTTCTCTGAGACCCAGGTAGCTATCTCCCTTGTTGTGCATTCCAGAAATGGTTTTTTAGAGCAAACATGATGAGCATATATCGAAAGAAGTAGGATATATCTAAAATCTACCGCAGACATTTTATTTGTTTGGTATAGAAACCGATTTGGAGGCGGTTCAATTCTCGTATTTTTTTGGTGTAATCAAAGCACTTATTGCTCAGCTTCTGAACAACAAAAATAAAATGTCCGTGGTAGATGTTTAGATATATCCTCCTTCTTTCGATATACGCTCATGTCTGTGTTCAAAAACCATTTCTGGAATGCACAACAAGCGAGATAGCTACCTGGCTTTCAGAGAAACTTTGCGTCTTCGTTTGTTTTGAATTCCCGCTTGAGGGAATTTCCTTTGTCTGCAATCGCAAATCTCTTTGAATTTAGGTGTCAACACAAGTAACTGATGCTATTGTCTTACAAAATCTGTCCTTGTTAAGTGAGCCACCTTACCACTGTTTTATGACGTTAAATTTTCAACAACGAGCCAACTCACGTGCAGAAGTACCCAACATTTTACAGTTTTGTTTCTTTTGAATTACTAGTTGAAAGGGTTTCCTTTGACAAAAGCAACTAATGCAATTGTGCTGCAAGATCTATCCTTCCTATGTATGTAAGCATTATGGCTGTCCAAATGAAAGATTATAACTATTCGAATATTCAGTGCTAACTTTACCTAATATTCGGTTATTCGGCGAATAGGGGTGTGGCTAGGGTGTGGTCCTGATTCCTGAATGATTGAAAATCTTTGAATGATGGCAAAAATAAATCCGTGTACAGCAAGTTGTCAGGAAAGGAATCCCCCATGGTCCAGCTGCAGTGCTATGGCCTGCTACGGTAACACAACTGAATGAAGCTTGCTTCTTCAAACAGAAGACGTCATTTACAAAAATCCTCAATGCAATACAATAAAGTAAAGCAGAGAAATACAACAGGTTAACATATTGTTTTACATAATGATGTGCCTGCCACTGGCCTTTGTTTTGCTATCTCTAAGCATGAAGAATTGGAAAGACAACACAGAATCAGATAAATAAAGGTATAAGCGTATTAATTGTATTTCAAGGCCTAGGTTCTGCTACAGAATCTATCATCGTAAAACGCAAAGTAATGTTCACAAAATACAAGGGAAATCCATCTTGAACCTAACTAAATGGCTACTCCTCTCGTAATACTTCACATACAGTCAAGTGTTATGTAATGCTGGGTTTACAGTAGGCAGAGAAGTTAGAACAAGGGAATGAGGGCGGGGGGGGGTTTGCAATAGACGAAAACCTGCCATTATTATTTTCCAGGAAGTGGCCTGATTACAAAGTGCCCTTCTATTAAAAGAGTGACCTTGAAATGCTTCATACACCTCTGACAATGGGAGCGTGTTTACTGCATTGTTCACTATCCAATCAATGCTTTCATTGATAATTTTGAACTTAGCATTCGTGATAGTGGACAATTTTAGCTTTTTTGCATACACGGGTGTATTCTTTTTAAAATTGTCCTGAAGTGAGGATAGCAGTTCATTGCGAGTTTTATCCAAACCGTATCGCTGTTTGCGGTACACACCCAGTTTTGCCAGTGCTCGGACTACCCTGTCAGTTGTGCCCAACACGGATGAAGTTTGAGACGGGCACATGATCCACATGTGCCGTGCTACAGATTTTGCAGAGTTAGAGGGGTTTTATCGTGGCTCGCTCCTTGCAGGACTGTTTCGTACCTGTTCAGTGTTCACTAATAATACTCTATCACAACCTTGGATTTTCAAGACTTGAAGGAGTATTAAGTTGTGAACGAACGTGACGAGAGATTTGCTTGATTGAAACAACAGATGGAAGTTTGTTTAAAGTACGGGGCAAAAACGTCAAAAATTTCTTATGATGTGCAACTCCTTCTCGATAAAGCGCACAGTGAGTGACGTAATACTACAGAACTCTTAAGCATTTTGTCTGGCAGGAAGGGTTGGTGCGGTATTGCAAAGTAGTGCGCATCCGCCCTCCGTTGGTTAGCCTCAAAATGAGAAAGACATTGCCAGACTCGAGGCTACCATATACAAAATGTTTCATGGCAGTTTCTGCTTGCTTTTAAAAACTTCAACTTGATAATAGCTTCACGTTAACAATAAACAATTTGAATACTTCTCTCGCTGCGACTTTGCACGCAGGGGCGTAACCAAAGGGGGATGCGGGGAGGCACGGCACCCCTCCAACTTTTAGAATTTCGGCATATTTCTCAGCAATTTCAACCAATTCTCGGCATTTTCAAAAATCAAACTCAAGGAACGCCAATCTTATCGGAAGGTTCCTAGTATGTCTCTGCCACCACCTAATAATTTTCTTTGGCTGCACCCCTGCTTGCATCTTCTTCGCAACAACAATATACATATGTACACGAAGCATTTGGCTCGAATCTTGAGATTTTAAAGGTCCCCGCACAGATGGCATTTTAGCATTGCGTTAAAGGGGCAGGGTCACGTAATGTAAACAAATTTATCTCGAAACGATGATTTTTCAGGATTTTTGATAGTCCATATCACAGAGATTTTCCATTACTTTTCTCAAAATATAGGTGTTATTTTGAAGATGGACTCTTGGATTTTCTAGAGAAATAAACCAAACAGTCATACTTCGTAGGATTGTAGAGATATTGGTGGATTTTTAGAAGTAACTTTATTGTGGATTCACCCCATCCACCAAAATCTAAGCGGAACACAATGGCCACGTGTAGGCAACAGTACAGATCATAGAGATAACAGGTTTGTTTACGGTTACGTGACCCTGCGCCTTTAAATTAATGATACTCCATCTACGAAGGACTTTAAAAGGTTGTTGAACCTCATGCAAACTACAATGATAGTTACTACTGTATCTATATTTAACAATACAATGTTTGCTGTCGCTAAATAACAACGAACCTCGGTCGGTTAAAATAAGAACGTGAAAATTATTCTATTGTCAGGTAATTTTATCATCAAAACTGATCTATATGATGGATTCACTTTTGTACCGGGTGGACCAAAATAAACTTAACATGTTTGAAAAAAATTTATTATGACCGGAATTTGAAACCTTGGAGCTTTGGAATGAGCATAGGTTCCAGATCTTTAAAAAGGTGGATGTAAAATTCTATGAACTATTTCTTTAAACTGAATGGCTTCAACGAAACTTTAGCTATTTTCCTATGTTTCTGCCGTTGGAATTTTCCGAAATCTCCAACAATTTTAGAATCAGAGTATTTTTCTCCTCCTTCGATAATTCAAGCAAAATTTGGAAAACTATCGTAATTTCTAAACTGTTTGACACAACATGAAATAAAATCTAAGAAAACAAAGTTTATGGATGTCCACAATATGGCATCAAGCAACACATTTTCAATATTCTGGTTAACAATTTTGAACTTTGATGACGCCACATACTCAAATGAGCTGCAATAAAGAATACACTGTCCACTTTTTTGCAAAATATGCAACTAAAATTTTTTTAATAATCGTTTTAATTCACTTTAAGATCCTATGCTCTTTTACACTTGAGCTAATTTCCTTGCATCCATTCGATTCAACCACTGCTTTGTTCATTAAATGAAATTTCATGTTGGAAACTAACCAACTTCACCATTGTCCACAATCATAGACGATTTTCTGTTATATCAAAATCTACACATTTCAAATCACTATGAATATAAGAATGTTCAGGCTATGGAAACTGCACCAGAAAACAGATTATCATTGAAGATTGCAAAGACTTCGTGTTTTGTGGGCATAAATCTAGGCAAGTGAGGAACCAAAGCAGATGCTACTACTACACAATTTCTTTAGTAGAGAATCTTACTCGTCCTTCGCGCTCACACAACTTTAGAAACTTTTCCGTCTGGATCCATCAATTTTCATATCAAATTTTTGGCCGCTCCACTTTTCGGGTCTCGTCGGAGGCCCTGAAAAATCATAAAATATTCAACATTACTGAAAAGTCCAACGGAAGAATTATAGAAAAACAGCTAAAGATTCTGTTAAGCCATTCACTTGAAAGAAATGGAGAACAAAATTTTACACCCCCCTTTCACGAAATCTAAGGATTTGGAACTTATGCTATTGGAACGGATCAAAACTTGATTTATAGATGAAAAGTTGAAGTATTTGTCTTTATTTTTCTCCTATATTCCCGAGAAATGTAAGTGTAGGAAGCAAAATTAGATAGATGAAGGTTCCTTCCTTCACTTCTAAAAGTGTGGACAACGATACGTAATCTCCTTAGATACAGCAGCATGCAAATGCATTTGATTTCCTTCAAGGCCTAAAAAGTACCTTGACAGCTGCTGTATCATTGCTTTTACAAAGATATTACTGTTACTTCTTTGCGGGAAACGAAATGAGCTTTCAGGCTGATTCCCAGTCAGTTAAAATTTCCAAGCGGGCGGAATTTCTATTGTTTGCGAGAGAAAATGTTGCTCTGAAACTGAATAGATAGTTACCGCTGAGCAACCTTTTATTGCCTAAAATTCCACCTGCTCGGAAAATTCTACTGACTGGAAACCGAGCGGACTGGAAATCTTTTGTTTACAAGAGAAAAGCCACTTTGAATTTGAATAGAATGTTACACTTGACAAACGTTTTATTGTGTAAGCCTCCATTTGTTCGGAGATTTCTACCGACAGGAAGTTGGCCTTTAGCGGGAAGATCTGTTTATAATTTTTGATCAAGGGCTTTAGGCCTCTTTTCACAAGTTATGACAATTTTGTAAATTGAATTTTAGCTACTTACAATGCTCAGAAAAAAGGCGAAAAAATCAAAAACTTTGCTGGATGTCAGTGTCTCAAGTATTTTCCGCATGACTAATTCTAAATGAGGAATTCAAGTTTTTTTTGGTCTACCAGGTATTTCGCGTAAAGGCAACGACAGATATTGACAAATAATTCAGTCTGCCGTGCACCACAAAACACTGACCGAGAAGATTTAAAGGAGAAAACATTACAACTGCAGCTATCCAAGTAACATTTGTTTCCTTCGACAGCAGGCAATTCCTAATCTACAAATAATCTACTGGAATCTACCCAATATACAGTAAAAACCCGCAGATAAGAACCAAAGATTTTGAATTCAGGCTATTTAGGTTCTTAAGCCTGATTTCCACTAGGCGGAATATTCTCCCCGCAGCGACCTTTTCCAGCCATCTGATTTCCTTGCGGAAAAGCGACGTCGCTCAAAAGTAGAAACCCATGCAACTGTTGAGCAAAATCGTGGTTGCAAACAAAGGATGACTTTTGCGAGAAGAATCTTAGGCCTAGTGGAAAGTTGGTTTTATGCAGTGAAGTACATTCGGCAATCAGGGTGTAGGTTAGTCAAACTTATATTTACATCCTTGGCCCTACCCATTTACCACTGCCTATCGCAATTCTGCATAGAATGTTTTTGGACTCCATGAAAGCGGCTAACTGGATGCATTTTTTCACAAGGAATGAATTATAAATGAAAAAATGAAAGAATCAATGAAAACCTTTATTAAGAACCAAGCTGAGACATCGCGCTGAAATACCGTAAACGCTCAATTCCACCACCTTCTCTATTAGGCCCCCGTGCTAATAAGCCCCTCACCGAAATTTAAAATAATCCCCCACTTTTATCAAATTCCAGAAATTACAAAATATTTTCCATTGATTTAGCTAAGCAAGCTTGCATGTTAATTTATTATGGTTTGGGATAAAACTGTGTTGTATTTATGTATTTGACTCAGAAAATTATATGTTGAATTCGAAAAATATGGGGCAAAAGAACTGAAAGCTGTCACATATATCCCTGGCATTTGATCTTCTGAGTAAGCCCCCCTTCTCTAATTAGCTGCTCTCTTTTAAGCACCTCTCTGGAATGTACATAATTAAATAAGCCACCCGGGGCTTAATAGAGCATTTAAGGTAGTTCTTATTTGTGGGGCACGAATATGTAATTTCAGAGTTGTAAGTTCTCAATAAATGGAGGTTCTTACGTACGGGTTTTTCGTGCATCCTTTTCAAAATTCTGCCCTGTGCTAGAAAAGTACCTACAAGGCTACCTGATATCGAGATAAATAAGTCGGAAACTCACATGGTACATGAATTCTATTCAATGTACTGTTTCATGTGCAAACATTCAGAGACATGCACGATGCACAGATCCTTACATGCTAAGCAGAAAAAGGTCTATTTGTCAAGTCGTCTGAAAAATCACTTTTGAACAGCAGCAGAAAGATACTTCCTAGCTTTGGTAAGAAGTGATTCAGGCCACGTAGAACCTATGTGAAACCATAGCTGACTATGGTGAAACTAACCCGTTACAGAAAGCGTAGGGCAATGGGTCGGGTGCGTACTTCTAGCGGCATCAGTTCAAGCAAAGAGCAAAATTACGACTATGTATTGAGTCTACTTATTCCCCTGCGATAGAAATAAGATGGACAGTTTTTTGAAAGTTCAATAATCGCATTCAAAACAGAGAATTGGTCATCAGATGAAAATATAACTATTTACAACAATAGAGTGTTGGCCCATGTCGAAGCAAACCTTGCATGCAAGCCAATTTCTACAAAGCAGAAAATCCTCTCACAAGAATTTTTAATCGTTTGCAAAGCGATGCTGTTTGAAAGCCGAAGTAAAAGAGATTCTACTTCCACGCGACGTTGCCACAAGAAAATCAGAAGTCCGGAAAAGAGATGTCTAAGCGTTAATTTTCTGACCAGTGGCAAGTACCGTAAATCTTCGATTAAGCCCGCACTTTCAAATTAGCTCCCCCCTGACAGATATGCCCTCTTTAATAAGCCCCCATGGATCTAACTGAATTCCAAACTAGGGCAAATCTTGCATAAATGTATACATTCTTTGTCGTACTATCATGTTCACTGTTGTTATATTGCAATGTTACATTTTCAATACAGGGTGTCTCATAAAAAGCTTCCCAATTTTGAACTCCAATGTCTCCTGACCTGTTCATCATTGCGAAGCAAGTACAACAATTTCTAAAAAGCATAGTACTGAAGCGACTAAATGAGCACCATTTTGATGACATTGAAAAATGGAAACAAAGACTTGGGGAGTCGTCAAATATGAATCAATTTTTCTGCATTTGTAAGCAGCGTTTTACAATGCCATGATGTAGCTTGAAACAGATGCCTCTTTCTACGACAATAACCCACGTCCTACTTACAGAAATGGGGCTTGAGATATTCAGAATGTTATTCATTTGCAAGACTGTAATTGATGTTGAGACAAAATAGGAAACATAAGCAGCTTATTATGGTGGGGCCAACCCCATATGTTGATCTTGTTTGCTTAACGATGCTGAAAAAATGATTCACATCCGACGAACCCCTATTTTTGGTTCTGTTGCTCAGTTTTACCAAACTATAGTGCTCATATAGTAACTGCATTATTATGCTTTTAGAAAATGTTTTATTTATTTCGCTAGGATAAGCAGGTCGCAAGATATTTTAGTTTAAAACTGGGAAGTTCTTTTATGAGGCACCTTGCATATTTCCTGTGAATTCTTGCTCAAAACTTGATATTTTCCTTTTTCTCTAAATTCTTATCAACTAGAATCACAGTATGGCATCAAACATCTACCTTTCATTTAATAAGCTCGTCCCTGTGAAAAGGCCCCCTCGAATAAGTCTGTATTTTTAAGTCTATTAAAAATACAACTCTGTGTGGTCTGCAAACAATTCAGTACTTTGGCTCAAAACTTTGGAACACCCTTACACTGTTCATACGTGTTGCTAGCTCTACTGTCGTTTTTCGTTCAAAACTAAAAAGTTACTTCCTTGATTCATTTTCACAAAATAAGTTTTAGTTCAACACACAAGACCTATCTCGTTGAGGATCATCTGGTTCTTGGTTATTATCTGTCTTTGTTTTTAAAATAATTTTTGGTTTCTTTGTGTTTTATAGGGGGGGGGGGGCTCTCTCTCTCGATTAGTTTACCTACTTAGAGAGCTCCTCCTTAGCCAGTAAATCTTAAATACAATTGTGTAAAGTAATTTTGCCTCTTTTGTTTTTCAGTAGTGTTAGTTTTAGTTTTTAGTGTTGTAATGTATCTTGGTTGTAGAGCTTTGAGTGTGAATTGTATTTAGGACTGATTGATAATGAATGTAACTTGAAACTTGAATAAGTCCCGTGATCAAAAATTCATTTGTACAAATAACCCCCTCGGGACATATTCGAGGATTTACGGTAGGCTTGAAATAAAACTTGCCAGGTTTCAAGAGAAAGGCTGCAACACTTGAATTAAAATTATTTCTATGAATTATAGCATGTCATTTATTTTACCAATTTATATATCATTGTGCTTTAAACTACTTCCAAAAACCAGGTGCACAAATACAGTTTTTAGCAATCAAATTTACGTTCGTCATCGATCATAATCAAACAAATATCAATGGAGGGATGATAACGAGTAAAATTTGAATCTGCTAGGACACAGAGTCTTTCGATGAATGTCTGCGTGACAATGATTTCATGACTACAGGGTGACTACTTCACGGTACTACCCGTGAAAGTCCTTCGGCTTTTCTCCAGAAGAGCTATACACCCCCGTCTAAGTGCTTTGGATTCAGCGCAGTAGCGATTTTAAGATCACCGTCCTTCAATTTCTTTCGCGAATTCGCGCATGCGCCGAAACGCTTCGCTCGTCCCATTGACCAGCGAGCCAATCAGAGTTAAAGTCTTTACCTTTGAGATTTACGAAAGGGGGAGTTCGCAGTATCCCGAACAAGTCCCAAAAAAGTGAAACTTTTTGAAAAACCATAAAAAATGACCATGAACCAATCTTGAAAATAATCTGAGATATGATGTTAATTGCTTTGAATTTGTCAGAATTTGTTCTGTTAGAAGTCACCTCGATTTCAAGCATACTCCGAAATCACATGAAATTATTTCCATTTTAATTTTCCCCGCAATACCACTAAAATCTTGTTGCCTACGTCCTTGAAAAACTCTTTGATGTAAAAGTCGTAAGTTTATCAGAGATTACCACAAAATATCTTTCTGGCTGAAAAAGCAATATTTGTAAAATACTATTGTTCAAAACATATTTGTTACGCCTTCACTGTGCAGTCTCTCTCTCCATGAAATGAAGAAGGCTGCAACACTTGCATCAACAATAATTCCATGAATTACAGCATGTAATTTATCTTATTAATTCATGTATCCTTGCTTTAAACTAAACACAAAAACCAAGTAGACAAAAACTCGTAGTAACACGAGTGTCGTGGACACTCGTAACAAAAAATATGCAGCTCGAAAAAAGCAGGAAGAAGGCTTTTTGGTTTCAAGGTCCTAAAATGTCCAATGAACTTCCGAGCAGCCTTCGCCAGTTGGAATCATTCCTTCTTTTTAAAAGTAAGCTAAAACAATTTTATATGGACAACTAAAAATTAATTCATGGTTCTAAAAGTGAACAGTCTTGTCTAACCATATTTCTTTGTTGTAACATTTTATTGTAATATGGCCCTAGTTTTAGATACAGGTAACCCTGTGTAAACTTTTTATTATTGAAAATAGCAATCATCTATCAAATTTATTTGGTCCTTTACACAAACACTCAAATAGCTAAAGTTCAAGACTGGTATAATCAAGTTTTTGCGATTCTTCAAAAATGTTCACTTCTCTTTGCGATTCCCCGTAGTCTGAACATTATACATTTAACAAGGACAAGTTCAAAGTTCTATATACACTTTGGGAGGTAATTAGTCTCTTGATTTCAGTGTCCTTTTATAGATTTGGTCTGTTTAAACCGTTGACTTGAATTAGCTTGCGCAAGTGTCCCTTTGCATATGTCGCAGTTTGACAGCAGACGGTGGAATGCAAAATGCATTGACAAGGTACCGTGATAAAATTCTTCCACTTCGGCTTCGCGTTTACGCAAGACCAACTAAACTGTTTGTCACCCAGCAAAAACAATCTTACTTAGTCGCCTAGCAAAAGCAGTCTCACTTAGGCTGGCAATAAAGGGGGCGTACTAATTAGCACAACATGAGAGGCGACAACAGCGGATCAAACCAAGCAGGCATCATTATTACGCCTCGCATTGAATGAAACATCCTTGTTGCCAATCCGTACATAAATTGGAACGGCAAGAGAGACGAAAATACATAAGTTCGAACGGCAAAGGCATTTACACGGTGCTGGACGAATTTTCATACAGCTTCCTTTCAAATTACGACGTTTTTCGTAGGTGGACGAAAATGAATACGGATGGCCGTGCGGACAGGTAGGTCTCGTGTGAGTGGACAAGCCTTATGTACGTACATTCACACAGTACCATGTTAGCGGGGTCTTAGTACGCTTTCGTAGATGCAAAAATTAGTGCTGCTAGCCGTACAAACTTTCATGCGGATAGGTAGGTCTCGTGTGAGGGGAAGGGCTATCTGTACGAATATTCATCCGCTTCTATGGAAAAACGGAGTCGAAGTTTACTCTTAATAATTACAAAGAAATAACCGCAATGCTACGAACACAAACGTATACAAAACTAGGTTCTCTTCTCTTTTATCCTATATCTTTATACAATTTGAAAATTCATAACTTCATACTTACGAATGTAGGCCCCACATCTTTTTTAAACTCTGCAAAGCGTCCCGTAACTTTGTGATGGGTCCAAGTTTGTTTTCCGTTAGTGCCTCCAGGGCATTCGATGGCAACAGTAACAACGCCTTTCCATCAATTTCCTGTAACAATAAGTTTACATCAAATGCTAGAAACCGCTTTCGGACAACACATCATTCGCCTTTGGCGCCATGAAAAATAGAGCTCAAACCTTTCAAATCTTTAAAAAATGAGTGTAAAATTGTATCAAATTTTTCCATGAATTGAATGACTTGAAAGGAACTTTGGGTAATTTGCTGTAAATCCGCCGTGGCACTTCTTTGATATCTTGATTATTTTCAAAATGGCGGTATTTTGATTATTTTCGTAAAAATCCATCAAAAATTAAAAAAATTAAATCATTGATACAATCTTCAAGATAACAATAGTCAATGAAAGTCTACAACATGGTTGCAAGCAGAAACCTGCAATTTTTCTGGCTACAGATTCTGAAAATTGATGACGTCACAACCTCAAAATCAATAAATGCCGCCATTTTGAAACTAATCAAGATATCAAAATATTGGTATGACAAATTTACAGAAAACTCTATGCTGCGCCAAGAAGGATAGATCATGGTTAAAGATGGTCTTTAAGTAGGTATGTATCGCTTCCTTTCATTTTACAAATCGAGCATACCAGAACTTAACTGTGCTCGTAGTTTCCTTCAACATTTCGAAGATTGCAATATATCAGAAACCCACACTTTCGGTCTTTTCACATATCTCAAGCTGACGTCCATTTTCTCATTGGGGTTGCTTCGTTCAGGCCGTTGGATAAAATTAGAAAGACTCAAAGAAGCAATTGGAAACATGCCTCTCATTTACACTAGCAACTGAAAACACCACAACTGACTTGCTGAGGTACAAAACACCATATCTGCGGGACCGAAACGAACCACACTTTAGGATAATTGTAACAAGCAGAATCTAGTTGATTATTGCAACCTTCCAAGCAACCCTACTTTCGTAAATGAATCTTGCAGCACTGCGACTTGAACGACCCAGTTTCAAAACAACTGCAACAACTCAACAAACAAGTCATTGAAGTCACTTTCGTTTTCGTAACGACCCAAAAACAAAGTGACACGAGGCTTTATGAAGGTGTGGCTGTAAATATAAATAAACACAAACCTGTTTCTGGAAGGTCGTAGCATGATCCTGGCAACCAATAGCGGCAAGAAAGTCCATCACCTCAGGAACGGTCCATGTTCGGGGATCTTTGCTTCGGACAGACTCTTCATCCAACATGTTGAGAGGATCAAAACCCCTGTCTTGGGTTGACGAAGAAGGCCCACCTGGCGAGTCAAGGTACTGCGGAGGAGGCATATTGGAAGTCTTCGGTCGAATGTCTTCGAATTCTTCACCAGTTTGCGAATCTGGAAGCGCAGGGACTTCCGTATCTTTGAAAAAAGAGATAGTTAAATTACAAAGAGCTGTATTGCAATGAGATTACGAAGTGATGAATAAAACTGACCTAATGACAATGAGCGGTTGCACGTCCATTACAAATTCTCTTCAGTTTGGCATCAACAGGAGACTTCTCAACTGCATGCAACAATTGTACAAAATAAAACAGAACAAAGAGCTAAACTGCAGAGGAAAGCTATGAAGGCAAGCTCAGATCGACAATATTTTCTCCTTCTTTTCATGGATAATCTTTATAAAACTTGATCAAAATCAAACGAAAATAGCAACTATAAACTGTCTGTCGTAACAGATTTTTACGTTTCACTGGCCGGACAAAATCATATCCTTTTCTATTGTTAACTGACACCTTTAACACTGTCAACAGTACCCTATGCGCAGTTTTCATTACGGTTTACTATTACCTCCGTTTCTGGTTTCAGAGTAATTCTTGACAACAAGTCAGTGTCGAGGCTTAAGAGATGATTAACAGTAATGGCTTAATGTTGGTTTTTTACGTTCTTTAAGACACAAAAATAAAACTACTTAGGACAATTTTATATTACTTAGACAAACTACTTCGATAATTTTCAGATCAACAATCCCTTTGGGGAGCATTGGAGGAACATTGAACACAAAATCCACGAGCACGCAGAACGCAAAGATGACGCAGACAGCAATGTATCGAAACACTTTAACCTTCCAGACCATTCAAAAGTGGACATGTCTATACTTGGTTTAACAATGACGCCAATTCGCAATAAACAGAGAAAAACACTGGATAAACGTTTAATTCATACGCTTGGGACACTTTTCCCAATGGACTCAACAAACAATTTTCTTTTCATAGGCATTTTTACTTTAGCGTCATCTTTTCCTCCTTCGTAGCTTCCTCGATGTTACTCTCTTTCCTGCAACGTCAAATTCTATTAGACGTTCTTTCCTTCTCGATCTTCCGACTTTTCGATCTCTGCCACGTAACTGACCTGTGCGTTCTATTTCTCATCACTACTGATGAAGGGTTACGCCCGATACGTTTAGTGCATTTAAATCCTGGTATTTCAGTTTAACTGATGAGTAAAGTTACATCTATTTACTGAAACTATTGCCGTACGTCATTCTCAACATTTTCTTACTATAAATAATTTGTCTATTCAAAGCTTTTCAACGGTCTGTCATGGGAACAAAACACATTTAAGTCTCATAACGTTACTTACATTGCTCATTGCAGTTATTGTCGCATTTCCCACCAAAGAACCTTTCGTCTGACACCAAACAAGGGCAACATTTGAGCATCGAGGTTACACGTGCGAGGTACTTCGGCACTAAATTTTGTTTACTTGGTACACGCACTCTTCTCAAGAATCTCTTGCCACTCTTCCCTGTGATTTCAACACAGATTACATTATCTAACTTTAGGTCTTTGTGCTGCTTCGTTTGGTAAAATTCTTTGCTGAAAAGCTCAAGAACTTGATTGGGGTCCACAGCTGCATTGACGATGTGATGTAAACATTTACGGATGCAGTTTTGATGTGGGGGACCAGTCAGGGCGCCACTTATAGAATCTGGCAAATTGACTATCTCGTGGGGGTTCAAGTATGGGCCACAAGCGCAATGCTGGTTGAAGAATATCACACTGTTGCCAGATTTTGGCACAACTGTAAAAGAAGAAATAGCAGATGCAAATTGCGATCTAAGATACGATTACCCGACCAGAAATCTTTTTTTACGAAGTGAAGTCGACATGACAAAGTTTTCAAACTTTTATGAGTTTGAGCATTCAAATACAAAAAATTAACACTTTTCAATTAACCAAACTAAAGCGATAGCACATTTTGTCTACACTTTTAATCTTTCATTTTTCTAAGGATTACTGGAATGCAGGCTTATTGTTAAGATGGACTCATATAGGCTTTTCATCAAAAATTTAATAGGATGCTTGGAAATCACAGTGTCGTTTACAGTAGCTTCAATCAATTAAATAACATTTTCGCATACATATGTCGATATTGGCTTATCTAACTCTATATTTGCTCACGTTTCGAGGGTACAGGCCCTGTAAAGCTTGGTTTACACCAGAAAAGCATGTTATGAGTTGGAGAAAACATTTTCTAAACCAATTTTAATCGCTTGTTTCTGAATTTTTCTCTTCCAAATCAAATCAAAACTTTTGATTAAATCCAAATGATGTTATAGTCAAAGCAAGAGTAGTGTGACCAGCATAATCCTAAAATATTTTATTTTCCCAAATCATCAATGGATTATTATTTGAATAATAATTCGAATAATGATATGACATGTGGTGTAAGGTCCTCGTACTGCTAAATACATTGGATGCCTTGTTTTATCTTCCTCAAGCACATACATCTGCTGAACTATTGTCCAACTTACACAGTGTAGGGTTTATTATTATTTGTTTCTTCAAAATCAATATTTGATTCTTATAGGATTAATACTCGCATAATTTTTTTCAATCGGTCATACTACTCTTGCCTTGATTATAAAGGGTCTTTCCTCCAATGTGAACCGAAATTAAAGGGAATCTAAACATGTAAAGCTGGCTGAAGTAACTTGTGGTCAAATTCTAGCCTATCAGATATCAGTAATTCCTGTTGACGTAGATCAGTTACCCAAATATAGTGCGGCACGTGTCAGGGTCCGTTGTGTTTGCACAGCTATTTTCACGAAATGCTTATAAATGCTTAGGTTCCCTTTAAACACACAAGCTTGTACAAATTCAGTTAAAAAAGATAATAGGATAATTCCTATTACGACCGATACTAGCCATGACTGCATAGGGGGGGGGGGGCAACAACCAAAATCTATCGCTAGGAAATGTACCTTTCGGAGGAGCGGGCAGCTTTGGAGGATTTCCAATTCTCTGGGCAGCAGACGGTTTCTTGTCAAACGAGTTTTCACGCTTGATCTTTGCGGGCTTAAGCGACTGGGGTTTTCCACCTATCTGGGGGCTTGGTTGGGTGGGCTGCTCCTTTAGATGGATGGGTTTTATAGGTGGCGATGGAACACTGAAGTCAGGTCTCTTTGGTCTGATTGCTTCCAAGAAAACATCAGGCATTTGAGACCTAGAACAAAGCAATCTAAACATGATGATATACTGTAGGATAGCTTGAAAATATCAATAATGATGGTATTTTTGTCTGATATTGAAAACAGTAAATCATGACATTTACTACCAAAACAGAAGACATGACAATAGAAACAGAGCACTCATTTGAAATTAACTCTACTTTCCCAGCTTCTGATAGTTCCACTTTTAACAAATCTGTGTGAAAGATGAGCGGAGCATTAAACAAACTGCAGGCTCGAAACGAAGTATTCAAAGGAAAAGTCTGAGGTTGGTATGATTTATGATAAAACATCAAATGTTACGATGTGCATTTTGTACTCAGTGACGTCACCATGCGCAAAAAGCTGGGAGAGACCTTTGCACATGATGACGTCACTATGCATAGTTAACTCATCTGAATAAGTGATTTAACAAGAGACGAGAAGTGGTGGAAAAATTAAGAAAAACCGTTCGTAAAAGTATAATATTTCATTTTACCACGAATCATAACAACCCCAGAATTCTCATTTCAGACAAAATTTCTGACTTGCACGTTGCGTAAAACTCTATAAAATGCAATGCAAATCTTGAATAGCACTTTCATTGGTAAAAAAGCCCCTCATAATTGTAACAAATCATTTGTTTGAAATTTGTTTACCTCTCAGAACAAGGAAATAAAACAAAAATTATAGTGATAGATTACCCTGGTGGTTGTAGAGGGTGACCATTCTTTTCACACCAGCCAACAGGAAACAGATCCAATGACTCACAATCACACCACTGATCAAACGTCGAATCCCATCCATCGAAATGAACTCGTACCAAAGATCCTCTCACTTCCATGATTGTAGCAGGACATATGAAAGAAGGTTCTCGAAGATCAACTGCTTCTATTTTCATTCCAGATTGAAATGGATTCATGATTCGCTCCTGAAAAAAACGACAAACATTAACACGATTTGTTCATGAAAGGAAATTTCCTAACGGGTAAGGAAGAAAAATTAACTCGCTTTGGCGGGCTGTGGAATGAAATGTGCGGCCGATATTCAAACTGAAATGTTTATCTATCGGTCAAAGGCACATTTAGTTACAACGATTTGGTCCATGATTTACTTTCAGCTTCAGAAATAGAATTAAGAATTTTAATGGCAAGTAAAACCTGAATCTACAACCGAGTGAATCAAAAAAAAGTTTAGGCATTTGGAGGGCTGTGGAATAAAACGTATGTGACCGATATTCAAAACTGAAATGTTCATCTATCAGTCAAAGGCACATTTAGTTACAACGATTTGGTCCATGATTTACTTTCAGCTTCAGAAATAGAATTAAGAATTTTAATGGCAAGTAAAACCTGAATCTACAACCGAGTGAATCAAAAAAAAGTTTAGGCATTTGGAGGGCTGTGGAATAAAACGTATGTGACCGATATTCAAAACTGAAATGTTCATCTATCAGTCAAAGGTCAACTTAAATTAGAAAATTTTGTTTGGAGGAAGGAATCCCTCATCTTACAGACCCAGAAATTCGGAAAATGCTGGTAAAGGGTATGTTTGGGAACAAAAATTCCACATTCCATTGTGGTCCATGATTTACCTTCTATTTAAATTGGAATTCAGCATGTCAAACTGGCAATGTAAACTTCAATGCCACATAAATAATGGACCAGAATGGAATGTGGAATTCTCGATTCCCTTACAAACCCCTTACAAGCATTTTGATTGTTGTCGGGAGTCAAAGATGTTTGATTTTACCAAACAAATTTTTGTCATCTAAGTTAGCCTTTGACTGATAGATTAACACTTTAGTTTTGAATATCGGTCACATACTTTTTATTCCACAGCACTCCAAACGCCTAAAGTTTTCTTGTTCCCATAAGAACCCCTATCAGCATTTTCCTAATATCTGTTGAAACCATACCAATGATTCTGCAAACCTTATGAAAATTAGGGCTTTAAGTCCTCAAATTAATAAAATTCCTAAATTATGAAATGAATTCAATTTAACCAGTCATTCCTGTTTTCAGAAGAAGCTAAAGAAAATCATTTTACTGGAAGTTCTTCATCTGAGTGCAAACTATTAGCTACATTGTAAACTATCAATAGGATCAGAAAATTAAGTTCAAGCCTTAGCTAGAAGTATTAAAATCGATCGGTTGAACGATTCTTGTAGTATGACTTTCAAACAGTGGATAATTCTTCTGATCAAGCCGCGCATTCTGAATGAAAGAGATAACATAACATACCGTTTGCTTGAACAGTAACGATGACACTGGTTTGCTATTGCCTTTCGCAAGGTACTTTATCCAATCAAAGTTCTTTCCGGTGTATTCTACAAACAAGGCATAATAAAAAATAAAGACTATTCAAACGTAACTGAAATCTTTTCCAATGAATACAACAATGGGAAAGAGTTATTAAACTGCGAGCCTCAAACATGCTGCGCTAACTAAGTGTCGGTTTCTAAAATAAATTTTGCTGTACAAAATAAAGGTTGAACACGTAACAGTAACTATGAAAAGCAGGTATAATCATCTATATTGGCATCTGAAGCGTATATGCTCATGCTTATTAAGGGCACACTATCGTGAGTGTAGCTGGCTATGTGTAAGGATAAAATCACTGAGGCAGATCTGGTCTTTGAGCTATTAACAAGCTGTGGCTTTTTGTCTTGTTTTCTTCTCCAAAAATAGTAGGAGCCAGGGCTCAAAAAATTCTTTCCTTCCTGGTGGGAAGCCAAGCACTTTCTTCGTTTCTTTTTATGCATTTTCTTCTTCTTTCTCTGATTCCCACCATATTCTATCCCTTTTCCTTTCTCTCTTTTATGTCCCTTCTTTCCCCCCTCCTACCGATTCTTTTTCCTTTTTCCCTTCTTCCTTCCGAGGACATTTGACTATTTCAGCTACCTTCCTGGTAGCACCACTATTCGTTTTTCTAGCCCTGGTGGGGGCAAATCATTACCATTTACCTGGATATTTACCGACATTGGAATTCATAATGACGCTTGCCTGCAAACGTTTGAAACAGTATTCCTATTTAAGCAAAACATTTAGACTCTAGGATTTAAATTCAGAGCACATGTACATGATCTTATTCAAAGTCAATAAATCTTTAGCTAGCTTAAATTGTCTACATTTGGTTCGTATGTTTTTTTAAGCACAGACGATAACAGTACGCTCTTCATACTGATAGGTTATTGCTGTCTAAAAATTCGAGTATTATCAACATCATTACTATGCATCAATTTGAATGGTTCCTTTTATTCAATCGGATCCACGATATTGTGCCTATTAAGACAACCTGGCATTTAGTACATACCTTTAGGTGGTGTAAGAGGCACTTTGTGGCTCTTACACCAATTAACTGGAAATATAACCTTCGAGCTGGCATGGCATATGAAGTAAGTCTGTGACGAATCGATTGCAGCGATGAAATAGTTAAACCTCAATGATTTTGCCACAGTAGCAACAACAACATTACTTGGATTTAATGGATCAATAGCTTCAAATTTCATCCCAGGCTCGAATTGACCATGTCGGTTTGGTGGAGTTCCCATTGACTCCTATAAAAACAATCATTTCACGAGATCAGTCAAGGTTTGTGAAAGGGTGATAAGTTGTAACATTAATGCTTCAAGGGGAACCATATCTATCGGGTAATGTTGGTGTCATACTAGATTCTAAGCTGTCCTTCGCGAGCCATATTCAGTCAGTTATTTCCAAATGTAGACAAGGAATAGGGATGTTGAGATTCCTCTCGAAATATTTGCCCCGACACACGCTTAATGAAATGTATAAGCTATATGTTCGACCGCACCTGGATTATGGTGACATAATATATCACATTCCCCAAAATATACGTGAATTTAGTCAAACTG
The DNA here is from genome assembly GCA_964020215.1 of Aurelia sp. 3 sensu Dawson et al. (2005). NCBI lineage: Eukaryota > Metazoa > Cnidaria > Scyphozoa > Semaeostomeae > Ulmaridae > Aurelia > Aurelia sp. 3 sensu Dawson et al. (2005). The sequence goes on along the minus strand of OZ026583.1, from coordinate 5,995,287 downwards.
TCACTTTGACTAATTTAATGGAAAAACTCGAAACGGTTCAATATTCCTCTGCTTTAGCTGTGACCGGCGCTTGGAAGGGCACATCTCGTCAGAAAATCTATGATGAACTTGGTTGGGAATCGCTCAACTTCCGAAGATGGAGTAGACGCCTTGTTCTTTTTTATAAGATTATAAATAATTTGACTCCAGACTACACAAGGAGTCCTGTACCTCAGCTTCAGGAATCTGACTACAGTCTTCGCAGAAGAGCTGCAGTAGGGCAAATACGTGCGAGAACGGAGAGATTCAAATCAAGTTTCTATCCTAACTGTTTGTCGGAATGGGAAAAGCTTGACCCTGAGATTAGACAATCCTGCTCAGTGAATGTTTTCAAGAAACGACTATTAGCAATGATCCGTCCACCTTCAAAAAAGGTCTATAACATTCACGACCCAAAAGGTTTATCAATTTTAACACAACTTCGCGTTGGACTCAGCAAGCTGAATTTTCACAAATTCAAACATAACTTCAGCGATACTTTAAATCCTTTGTGCCCGATAAACGATGGTATTGAGGATACGGAACACTTTTTGCTGCTCTGCCATGCTTATGACCAAGAAAGACGTGATCTTCTCAACAGTGTGAATGCGATACTGCGCCCCCACGGATTAACAAACCTCACAAATGAAACCTTACTTCAAATCCTCCTGTATGGCCACGAAAAGTTATCCTTTGATTTGAACACAAAAATTCTTGAGGCAACGTTAAACTACATTCACGCCTCAGAACGGTTTCAATGAGTTCGTAAGTTTGCTGTCTCCTCTCTCTTGTAATTTGTACTTTGTTTTTTCGTACATTTATTTTTTGTGATTTTTTTTTGTCGGAATTATCTGTAATTGTTGTTTTCCTATTTGCCTTTTGTAATATGTTATTTGTAATATTTATATGTAATATCAATTTGAATATCTATGTTAAATGTTATGGTCACAGGGTTGCTATGTATTTCCATGCTCCTCGTGGCATCGTCTTGTAACCTTTGTTTGTTTACTGTAAAATTTTATTGGAACAAAAAAAAAAATATCTATCGGGGAAGGGGGGGTGGGCACTTGACTTGCTGATAATTGAGGGTATCATCATCATTTGTCACATGTTTTGCGCAATTACTGGTACCTCTCGTAAAACTGTGCAAAAATACAGCAATTAAAACAATCTTTTCATGATTTGAAGGTGCTTGCCTAATAAGTGCCATAAAATTTCATGGAATTGTGGGCAGTCAATCTCACAGGAAAAAGCGTGAGATGATGGGTCAAGGTATCATACTCCCAACGGTAAAATTTCCTTTCTAAAAATAAATCATTTACAAAATTCATCTGTCCTATTCTTCTTCCTTACCGCTTTCTGGAGAATAAACAATATTGTGCACAATATCTACCACCAAAACTATACTACGTTACACTATCCTACGTTCATTCATCAAGGCTATACAATATTCTTTCAAATAAGACTAACAACAAAAGACTTAAACTAAAACCCTTCCATCATCAATCACGTGTTATGAACAAGAATCATCGGTTAAAATTTTATTACCAAAACAAAAATATTTTTCATTCTTTGCATTTTGCGACACTGAGAGACTGCCTATAAAAATTTCTATGACAAAGTATATACTTTTTTATGTTAACAACTTACCGGAACAAAACATTCTTGTGGAGCGTCACGTGAGTTTTGAAGATCCTCTGCCAAGAATTCATTCCATTCCGTCAGACCATGCTTCCAACCTTCAAAAGGACAGACAATAGAATCATGATCAAATATCGTAGAAGAAAACGCACATATATTGTTCGGGAGACAATATATTTGCAGCCTCCACTCCAGCCCCTTGCCGTTTTATACGTGCTAGCAACGTCACCCTTTGTATCGCCTCTTACGCTCGCTCCCAGGCTTCAATTAAAAGCTGATGCCAGCACACGTTTTATGAGTCAGCTAACACTTACGAGTTGAAATCAAGTTGTGAGTTGAAACAACACGAGCCCTGAAGATGGGCTGGATCAATGTGATAAGTGGCCGAGTGGCTTATACAGTCTTCGTCAGGTGACTGAAGTTAAGCTCGGTCGAGTGAGGTCAAACTCCGGATGGGTGATCTCGGAGGCCTGACTTCACAACTCACTTCGTCGTCCTTCGGAAGGGACGTTAAACTAGGGGCTCCATGCCTGGATGCGGTATGAACAGTTGGCCTTAATAGACCAAATCGGCTAAGGTTTGTTTACACCCATTTCAAGTCACGTGATCAATCTCTTGATAAAACATCTTTTGACTTCTCATACATATTTCGTGCCATGCAAAGTTGTGCCATGAGTGTAAAAAGTAGCATAATACTTATACTGCCCAGGAGTATGGTCACATGACTTGAAATGGGTAAAACAAACCTTAGCCGATTAGGTCTATTAGCTTTCAGTAGCTAGAAATCCTGACAAGCCCACAAAACAAACAAACAAATGTTTTAATTAGTTTATTCTTTTGTTTGGTTCATAAAAATGCAGTGAAATGCACATGATACTCTTCTCTATGTTCACAGGAGCTATGAATTTACAATATATACTGCAGTTGAAAGAAAAGAAAGCTTATGAGACAAAGAAAAGCAAATCTATTACTTTGTAAATTTTTGTGGGTTTGTAAGGAGCATTAAAACTGTTGATCATACTGTGTAGGAAAAAAGAAGACAAACTGAGCAACCCGCATCATTATGCGCTGACGAAAAGGGATGTAAAATCGGCAATTTCTCGTATTGTGGCAAATCCCGTCAATCTCATTTTTACTCCAAAAACATAAGCATCAAGAAACAGATAATTCGATCACAGAATCTCTCGCATTCTCTCGTGTATGACACATGAATGGTTTAAAGTTTCAACAATACAGTAATACTACTAAAACACAGTACCAAGTAAAACTACTTAAACTTCTCGATTCTCCTTGCCTTCGTTTTCCTAAAAAACTGCTATTCTTTCGTTATTGAAATTTTTCTTGCCTCCCTCTCCAAAGATAAGCAGGTATCATTGCCAGGCTGCTGCTTGTTCGTTTGTAATATAATTATAATTTGGTTTATCAGCATGCCCCAAAATTTCAAGAACAGATTACGAAAAGTTCTTGAATCAAAATGATTAGAAAGATTGCTACATTTTTGAACTTCTTTGCCAAATTCAACCAAAACAGAGTTGCCGGAAGGAGCTTATAACTATCGCATGGCTTGTATAAATACATACCAACTGGAGGTTGTAAGGTATGACCAACTAATGATGACCAGCCAACTGGGTGAATATCACTCGACAGAAAATGATAAATAAAATCTTCATTCATCTCTGCATCCAGGCCATCATACCGTAATCGCAATCTATCACCAACAATATCGACGATTGTGGCCACACACATTGATACCATGTTATGTTTATCTGCAACTTCTACTTTCATTCCTATTTCAAATTTGTTGTGGTTGCCATTTTGAACCTGAACGGACAAATGTGAACGAGTTTTGAAGCCCTGTTTTTTTATAATCCAATAATAAGAAGATACAATGAAATCTACAGACTATGCACACAATTACTCTACTATATTTCTAAAATGATACCACAAGGGGCAAAAGGTCGTGTCTACCCTGCTTCCCTTACATAGAGTTAAAATTACTAACAAATATAACAGAAAACCAAACAATACACAAAGCTATATACAGTAGAAACCCGCATAAAAGAACCTAGGTTTTTCTTGGGCAGCCTGCATAGGTTCTTAATTAAGTGGCTTTTATTCTAAATTCCAGCCTGCCAGGTTCTTAAAGAGGTTCTTATATACAGCACTCACCTTCCACACATTAATACTGTTTTCAGCACAAGAAACTAAAAACTTTTTGAGAATTTCTTTAGAATTCTTGAAAACATTTTTAGGGTAGAATTATTGCTAAAAATCTCATAGTCTTTTGTACCACTGAAGAATTCTGATCACAATGTCAAGAAGTCTTGAAAGTTCTGATGAATTCTGAAGACATGAAACCTGTTATATAAGAACCTCCCCCAGTGTCAGCCTCTGAGAGGTTCTTATTTAGGGGGTTTAAAATATTGAATTTCAGCCTCAAGGTTCTTATAAAAATAGGTTCTTTTATGCGGGTTTCTACTGTATTCTACAATAAGTACACCAAATCCCCTTATCGGTTGCAGCAGCTAAGTAACGGTAGCAGCAATTAAAACGTTTTGTTGCATATATGTATCTTAAAGATGCTTCGAGGAATTCTGAATTAGAATCAAAGGACGAACTTTCATCGCCATACAGTATCACTTCAAGAAATAGTGCGTTTGAAGAGTTGACAGACCGTACGGTCCAGCGTGGAGTTTACACTGTCGAGAAACCCTGCTTCAACTTTGATTATTCCCTTCCATGGCAAAATATCTGCATTTTCTCCAAAAGGATCGGCAAAGCAAATATGCACAATACTTCGGTCTCTGAACTTGAAAGCAATAGACTCTAAAATGACTGATTTATTCTGATGTTTTTCTCAGTTCAATGATAGGTTACGCTAATCAGGCGAATGAAGGAAAGGCTACCACGGTAGCCAATGACCATACCAGGGATAAAAATAGCAGTTGAATTTCATTCTGGTCAATTAATTTTCAATGTATCCAAATACAGATACCAAATAAGCTGATACAAGCACACACAGAAGGTGCCAATAGCCAGGGTAAGGAGGCATCCACTACAAATAAAATTTATAGAAACTGTGTCTCAAAAATGAATGTTGCTTTCCTGTCAACATTTGACAAGTATCTGACTTGTCTTTACAGTGATTTCGCCAGGATTTCATGAATTAAGGCTGAAGTTGCTGATAAAAACTTCTTGAAACATGAGCCATATCATAGCCGTTTGTAAGTTTACACATGGTTACTGGGATGATAGATCTCTTGGTCATCCAGAGTCGGGCATTCGAAGCTAATACAACAGGTCTGAGGGATCGGGTTGATACCTTCTATCACTATGGCGTACATTCGAAAGCTCAACAATTTCTAAAATGGTTAGAAAACAGTCGCCCGATCCAGACTATAGCTAAAATGTTTTAGACAAGTAAATTGACCACTTACTCTTTCCAGGAAATCGTTAGAAAATGTCCGTGCTCCAGACAATTGCTTGAATAAATACTGTTGCCAATTAGATCGCCTGCTCTTGATTGCTAAAAGTACAAAAACAAAAAAATATGAAGCATATTCCACGCGCAGACATATCAGGAATATATAATATTGTTCGTTGAGTCAACTGGTGTGAGCTTAAATGATCCTGAAGCAAGATGATATCCGGATTCCAGCATTTCTCCTATCATCTACTGCTTTACTCAACAAATTCTTAAAAGTGAAGCTAATGTAACAACAACAAGCCGTGATACAAGAAACAAATCAATCACCTTTCGTTCTCTACTTCCACTACTTGCTTCCAGCGAAGGATTCTCCGAAAACTCTTTTAAATGGGTTTGCTGACAAAGATATGTCAGTAGCTCACACAATCCATTCATGCAATATTAAAACTTCTACGGAATTTGTTTTTGGATCGGGTATTGCCTCCTAATTAAAGATCTTTTTTAAATTCAAATTCGTAAAAAACTTAAGAAAAAATTTCTGGCTCTAGTACCACTTCCTAATTATAAACTAGCAACAGTAAATACTATAGTGCCCCTTGCCTTCCCCAGTATTGGACTTGATCAGAGTGAAGTCATGAATGAGTTAAGAGAGATAAAACTTCTCTGCTTTTCTTTTTCAAGAGAAAATCATCCGAAAAGTTCCCCGGGCCTTGATTCCCCGATCCGATTGCAGTTTCATTCCCCATTCCCCAAACCGTGTTTTGAAGATCGCGAACCAAAGCAACCTCCTTTCATCGCAAGACAGTGTTGACGTCAGTGGCAACGAAGTACAAATACTTTTCTTATCAGCTAATTTCTTAAATATTTCTGGTGTGTAATTTCAGTTGGGAAGACATGATAGCCTTTGTTTCATGATCGAAACGACAATACACCCTCACAATTGCTGCTCTCTGAGACTTCCTTTAGGAACTGGTCTGACCAGTTTCCAGAGCGATCATTGTATTACCTGACGCATGATTGGCCACTTACGCGATGAAATTGAAAATTCAAAAAAAAACTAGTTTTTCAGACTTGTTTTCTGATGGGAAACCGGCTGAAATTTCTCGAGATTTTGAGCCCACAGCATCTTTTATTCTCTTTACGTGCGTTGTTCTACATAAGCCCCGCTTCGGCGCGGGGCAATGAAATGCTGGGCACCAAAAAGGGGAGCCAGAATCCGAAACTAGAGTGCACCTGGACACTTTTTAGGAAAACATGCGAACTGATTACTAATCTATCATTTATCATACAGAACAACGACCTATCCCAAATAACGGTGAAAGGTGTCAAATGGGCTGGGTCACCTAAAATACACAAAATTCTTTCGAAACGTTGAGTTTGTATTTTTGTGATAGGCCATATCACCGATTTTCCACTATTCTTCCTAAAACAAAAGTTTTAGTTTGAAAATGGCTTTCAGAAACAAAAGAAACATTTATATGTGATTACAGAGATATCGGTGGCTATTTAGGTGCAACTTGATTGTGGCTTCACCCCATCCAGCAACGTTTGCACAGAACACAAGAGACACGTGCCTGAAGCAACACATATTATGTATAGATGTAACAGCTTTGTCTATTATTACGTGGCTCAGCCCCTTCAAAATAAGGCTCTGTGAGGCAAATAAGATTTTAGAAGTTTGCAATTTGTTTACATGGCTTTCGCAGTACAACTTTCAAGCAACTGGACCTGGTTGAGTTCGTTATGTGAAGGTGAAGTTTAGCGCCAAGCACTGCTATAGCACGAGTAGATAAAACCTAATCGATGCCATGACCCTTGTCATGACACTGAAAAGGTGGGCTCTTCCTGGCAGCAAGCCTTGTCCGCCTGACTGTTTTGGCTGCAAAGTCAAAGGTTTTCACCACTGGGCTACAACACGTTGTGAGAAGTACTTGAGTAGGCAAGTAATACCTGACTGGGATTGCGGCTGCAGGTGGGTGAATTGTACGTTTCTTCGAGCACATGACAATATTGTCGTAGAACTATTCTGCCCCTATTGCTAACTTGCTTTGAACAGTTAAATCATCAGAGAAATACAAATGCCAATAACAGCGGGAACTAGCTGACCGTGAGTCTTCTCCCCCTGTGAATGGCATGGGTAATCCATGTGTTTCTGTATATTAGTTATGTTTGCTTATACACAAAAATACCTGGTGGTGGAATGAGGAGTTTCTGTACACTATAACACCATCCAACTGGATGAACATTTTTGGATCTCACATCAAACCAGAAATCATCTTTTCCGTCTTCTTCATATCCTTCATATCGTAATAACATCATGTTCACATTGACTTTGAGTATAGCTGCAACCCAGTAGGCTGTCTCGTTATCTTTTGGTGTCTCGTTACCACAGTTGACCACTTCAACCTTCATACCAACATGAATCTCGCTCAATGATGGGGCAGTCATTGTCTGCATGAAACGGTAATGTATTGATTATGTGTCTACTATGCTATGCAGGGTGTCTCAAAAAAATTGTTCGATGTTTGATTAAATACTAAAAAATAACGATACGCTGAATGGACCTTTGGTCAAGTCACCCTTTTTCTGAGATTCTAAATTAATTTTTGACACAAGAATCTTGCAAATCCGATAAAAAATCATGGGGTTACAAGCTTTTGAAGTTCAAGTTTGTCCGAAAGCTGAAACCAGAGGCCTCGAAATGGCATTTTTGGTAAAAGTCCCATAGGCCGTCGTTTCTGTTATTTCTCAATTGTTTCAGGGTGAACTAAGTGGGATTCAGTCAGGTTTTCGATAACCTAACGGTCAAGCATATTGATGCTTTGAGGAAACAGATTCAGTCTCTCGCCGATTTTGTTTTGAACCACTGTTTTTGGACTTATGCAATGTTAAGGAAATTTGAGAATGATAACAACAAATAATTTACTTTAGAAGTCGTATTTGGTTTGCTAGGCTATCAACAAAAGGTATGACATTGAACAAGCTTCTCTTACCTCCGTCTTCGAGCTTTTGCAATACAAGTAATCTGGGGGGTCTCTGGTTTCAGCTATCGCATAATTTTGATCTTCGAGAGCTCGTAACTCAGTGAATTTTCAGCCGATTTGCACGACTTTAGTCTCTAAAATTATTTCATAATCTTAGGAACAGGGCCATCTTTCCATGAGCCTGTTCATGTTGTCCTTATTTTTCAATATTTAATCAAACGTCGAACAATTTTTTTGAGACACCCTGTATATACCAGATGAGTTAAGAAAAAACGCCCGTCGTTTGAGAGGTTACTGGAGTCTAAATATACAAGCAATAATATTTTGCAATGTTTGACTTAATAGCCAACACATTTGATTATTCATAAAATTTTCCTGGCTCAAATCAGTCACCCCGCTCTGATTTTACGAGGGATTTTTGTCGACAAAGTCCCTTCGAAAACCCTAAAAACAGGCTAACATCCTAAAGACTTCTTTGTATCTTGCAGCTATGACTAACATCTTGCGTCTAATGTAATACAAAATCTATTACAGTATCCTTTAGGTTTGAAACATTCGTAGTTAGCTATGTCTAGATTAAGTTGCTTGTCTTTATATATTGGCCATGGGCTAGTCATTGTCGTTTGCTCCCCATGGTGTTGTCCCTGTAGCGTTGTAACGCAACCAGGAAAGTATTGTAGAATGTAATGCATATTGTAAAATTTTTATATGAATAAAAGATGACTTGGACACGCTTGAGCACCTACTATCCTGTTTGGAAGATGGAAAAACTCTTCCCTCTGGTATGGAAAACTTACTCAAGGGAACTCTAATCTAATCTCTTACTCAAGGGAACTCTAATGAATGCATTTAAAGTGTCACTATTGTTAGGAAGCAAAACTATGGATATTTGGCCCGTCGTTTTCACTCGAATTTGCATTCTTTCGCAAGGGCTTTCTGCAGAAAATCTCCTAAATCTAAGGGTAGGAATGGCCAATTTAAAGCCGGATAAATTGCTGAATGTATTCGAACATATAGGCAATGAAACAAGACAGTTCTCAATATTATTGCTGATATTCAGCGAGCAAAAAATCCCTCCAAACACCCGAAAATTTTTTATACTTACCCAGTAAAAACAGTTTATTTTTATATAGAGTCAGCAAAGGTATGCGAAGCAATTTCACTTTCAACATTCATGCAAACTTCTTCTTTTTTTCTATTCATTACAATACATATTATTACAATACAGATCTTACATTCTACTTTACTACTCTTATCACTGTACTACACTACGGGGACGACACCATTAGGAGCGAAAGACAATGACCATCCCATGGCCAATACATAAAGACGCACAACATTGAACAAAGATAGAAAAGGGTGTAACTAAACAAAGTAAACTTTACCAATTCTCCCAGTTCAACAACATTTATTTGACTAGATTTAGGTGATCTTAATTGAATCGATCGGTTGCGTGGATGTATTGTAAAGTTACTCCAGTAAATTTCTGTTGGGGTCATTTGGGAGGTCTTTACCGCCAAATGATAACAGTTGCTTCAAAACTTCTTTCTCAAGTTCAACGGCATCTTGATGAACCAACTTTTTCTTGTTCCTCTAGATTTGTGGTACCGGGATTCAGTTTGTGTATCTAAAAAGTTGGACACTGCATAATATTTTTAAGATGTCTTTATGCTTTTTAGATACAACATAACTTACATGTTTGAAAAGATGCTCTGGCGCTGGCTTTTCACCAGTCACTTTAAGATATTCTTCCCAGTTGAAATCCTGATCTATCCAACTTGAAGCTGATTGTGCTGAGCTGCTTGGCGAATCTATATATGAAACAGAGGGAGAACAAAGTGATATAGGCACACTACCGCTAACAAATACGTTTTGCTCTGTGTCACTATCAATACAGAATAGTGTCAACGTGGCCTAAGCTCATGGCTATAGCTATTTCACAATGGGCGCCTCCATTAATGAGTCAGGCAACTAGAGATGGCTATAAGTGAAAGTGAAATTGCAAGTATTTAGCATCAAGTGTTGGGATCACAGAAGTAAAGAAGACCTAACCAAGTCTGTGACACTTTGACGCCCAAGTGGTGATGCTATGCCTTGGATCAAACCCTATCTACATGGTTGTTCTGGCGGCAAAATCAGAGGATCACACAACAGCGCTACAACATCTTCACCACCTGATAATAATACCATGATTCCGTTTGAAATATTCTGCGATAACTCCAGTTATGATGTCAGTCGTTGAGTAGCTGCATAAAGGAGATATACGGTATACCAGCACTTAGAATGCATATTTAATAGAATCTTTTACAGAACCTATCCTAAGAAATGGTCACCCTAAAAACAGGAACTGAGCAGCACATATGTGATTGGAGCCTTGACAAATCGTAACATTAAAGGACAAGTCCGGGGTTGGTATAATGGTAGATTATTCAAGAGAGAACACTGTTGTGAATGGTCTGTAGTACTTTTTTTGCGAAACTACATATTTCAATCTGCTAAGAAGTGCGAAATGACATCATTTTCTATGACGTCACTTCATGTTGACCTGAATGAGGCTGCCAAATTTGTTGATATTATACCACTCACATGGCTGGCCTCCTTATTGCGCCTTCGCACACTTGTAAATATCGTCTAACTTACTAAGATTCATTAAGCAATTTATGAAAGTCGGAGGCATCAAAATTGGAAAGAACTCACGATTGGTGTTCAGCAGTTGGTAACGTTGCTTTTTTAACAATAATCCTTTAACAATTAAAAATTCAACCATGTAGAAATATCCATAATAAGCTCACCTAATGGCGTTTCTAATGGTGCATCAGTTCGCTGCTGCAGGAAAAATCATAAATAACGTTAAAACCCAATGGTAAGACACCTTCCAGTTGAGACCGGTCAACGAAAGAAGAATATCTTTGATGAATTAAAGAAATTGATTATGAGTTTATAGTCAAAGCAAGAGAAGTGTGACCAGCATAAACCTAAAATATTTGGTCATTCTCAATCATTCTTGCATTATTATTCGAATAATAATTCTAGTAATGACATGACATTTGCTGGAAGGCACCAGTATTGCCAAATGCGTTGAATGCAATATTTTGCTTTGTTCAACCACACACATAAGCTGGGCCATTTTCCAACTGCCACAGCGTATGGATGGCCAATGGAATCAAAAAATCATTATCATTTTATTCTTCAAAATCAATATTCGATTATCATACGATGAATATTCGCATAATCCAAATCAATTGGCCAAACTACTCTTGATCTGACTAATGGGTGTCAAAGAAAAGACGCAACGGATTTGAAAAATTCTAATGGCAACTGTTTCATACTCATTATTAAATGATTATTTTTATTGAAATCTGCAAGAATTAGAATAATTTTTGATATATTTTCCAATATTTTTGGGGGCTTGGTTGTAAAGTTAAAATCAGCAAACTTCAAAATAGCCCCTATGTCAAAACCAGGGCTGCAGCATTAGCAATAGTGATTCATAATGTCAAATTATAAAACATGACAATCCAAGTAATTACCGAAAACTGCTGACAAGGACACAAACACACAAGTGAATTGAACATTTAACAGACACTTTTTATAAAGATTTCGGTTACTTTTTAAAATGACTAGGTTATAATGAACACTAAAAGCTCCCTCAAAGATACAGTAGATAACTCATGAAACAGTAAGGCATCCTTTTGTCACAGTTTCTTGATCAAATTGTGTGCTTGACTCTAACCCTGTGAAGTTGCATTTATGCCATGCTTGTAATTTTGCAGTATACTTTGCACTTATCCTGGCAGCTCTGGTTTTGCTCTGACAACAAATTTAAAGTTTTTTATTTTTAACTCTGCAACCAAGTCACCCAAAAATTCTGAAGAATACATCAAAATTTAAACTAATATTTGCAGATTTATAGAAAAATGATTAGTTAGTTCTTTATTTGAAACAGCTTATGTCAGAATCTTTTTAATTCGTTGAGTTTTTTGGGGGCACCCGGTATAAAACTTGTTTATTCTTGGATGAGTGGTGCCATTCAAATGATCAAAGAATGAACTGTGTGAACCAAAATGAAACCAGTACGGAA